>JARRAA010001251.1:0-10253 GCA_030557295.1 Ecitodaemon sp. MM-2014
CATAATTATTAAGTTTCCACAGAAAATCGTGAAATTCCGGGCAATGAAACACTAGCTACGTGAGTAGGAAGTAAAGGTGATATTTCTGGCATGAAAATGGGACAAATTTCGTTAAATTTATGAACAACCTTTGAGTGGCCATTCACTTAAAAATAAATTGTCTACATCTCATTTAGCAGACGTCCATGTACGAATATTGATAAAATAAATTCCAACTTATAGCCAATCGTCCAACCTTTTCTATATAACAAAATAAATCACATCGAAAGGCCGCGCAAGAATAATGCGAAAATAATTCGTTTCTAATTTATTTGGATGTAAAGCGTCCTGCACTATTTATGAAAAAGTGTAAATCACGACAAAAATTGCGCAGTTCGTCGCCTCGGACGCGCCTAGCGTGTGAAAACAGTTTGAACCGAGACATTCTGATTATTTCTGGTGACACACTGCCCGTGTTATGACACTGCCCGTAATATTCTTATTTATATCGTTAGTTAAAAGATGAGCAACATTTCTTTCATCTCGGAGACTCATCCCTAGACCGAAACTACACGGATGATTACGAACAAGATGAGTCTGGCTTAAAAATACTCCCAGTTCGAATTTTGGCAAAAGTTATATTTTATGAGAATAAGATAAAGATGATAGAAATAAAATAGAAGAAAATGTTATACCAAAGTGGCATGCGTGTCAGTTAATCCATAACTTAAGTTGTCTGGTAGGAATCTCAGGAGATTTTTCTTGAAAAATGGTTGAACCACTCGCAAAAAGAATCACCTCGCTGATTAGGAAATGTGACAGGCACGGGGCTAATAATACCCGCATTTTTATAGCACAATAACAATGATTGTCCACAATGAGTAGGTGCAAGCTGGACGTGAATTCGGGCACGAGAAACGAGCGCGTTGAAAGCGCAACGCGCAACGTTTCGGTTTCGCCCAAGTAAAGATTGAAGAGAGATAGCAGAACGACGTCCCGGCTTGCAGCGTCTGGACGCTCGCGACGTCGACGACGCTCAGTTGATTTTGTTTTCTAAAACGCGCACGAGTCCGAAAGCCACATAAAAACAACAATCGAATCGACAGTGTTTTAACCGCAGAGCCGCAGGAATCAATACAATGTGACGAGTTTTTAATCGATATCGGTGTAGCGTAATGACGTAGTGCTTTATTCGTGCTAATCTGTGATAAGAAAATTTATAAAACTACGTTTAACTCACGTCTAAACACTGTTTTGCCGCTGGTTTTTACCGTAAGTAGTTTTGTACAAAAATGTCGCGCAATTCCACGCCGCCATCTACGCCGCCGAGTGACAATCCCTCAAAGAAGAAGAAACATCTTGGTTGGGCGCCGCCCACGTTGTACATCCCTCCGCAGGACGATTACCTGCAGCCGTATCCGCACCAACCTGCGAGTGCGTACAGCAACCCCAGCATAAACAGCAATGCGAACCAAGGAATCCCGCCGCACATGTATCACCGCAAGGCATCCCAGTTCATGTTCAATCAGTTCAACGATATCAAAGACTTTACCACGACAACGGCAAAATCTGGACTCGGGTTCGGCGAGAAGGGGGCTTTCTGGTTGTACAACAAGCTGAGCTCCTGGAGCAAGCGATGGTTCACGCATATTTTTCTTACTTTGGTTATTATTGGGTATACCGTGGGCGGAGCTATAATATTCCAGAATATTGAAGGTAAGCGTACCAACTCGATTTGTTTAAAGTCGGTCAGAACGTTAGTCATGATTGATCTAGATGTTTATTAGTAATTTATAGGTTAAGAGGTAACTTAACCTTAATTTAATAAAGTCAAGCGTGTAAGTTGTCAAACCTGTCAGAAGCAGGCGGCGCTTGAACAGCTGAAAAACAAATTACTCGGAAATATTCCGTCCAAACTAATTTCATCGCTTTACATTTAAAACCGTACACTTTTCGCGAAAAACAACGCATCCATTGTTTGGTGGGAGATTTGCGCCACCAAATATTAATTAAGGCGACTTAAAAATAAAGCTAAAACAAAAACTGCGCGCTTTTCGTCAATTTATGTGATTTTTTCCTGGCATTCGTAGCGCTTGGCTACTTTTTTCGGATTATATTTTTAGACGCTCTTTACAATAATTTTGCAGCGAGCAAATGCGGAATGTTTTCATTAATGGCTGCCATTTATTTTAAAATTTCTTTGACGTTATTCTAAACACGTTTTCCATCCAAAATTGGTGAGCTTATTGTTAATTAGTTTAAATGTAAAGTTTTCTCTGGATTTTTCAATTAAGTAAATTGTTCGGTTCGTTTGAACTTACAGTTGAATAAACCATCAATCAAAATAGAAGAAACTAATTCTAAAAATAAGCAATTAAACAAATGAATCACGCGCGGAAACGCGGCAGAGTCAATCAATCACATTTTATTAAATAAAACTATTTTTACTTCTCGGAAAAATAAATCGGGGTCGTAAAATAAAATTTAACGATGATTTCTCGCGCTTCAGTTTTTTTCGTTTCTGTTTTTATGGCAATTATTATTGCTATGAATAAAATCATTTCGCGTGATGCATAAAACGCGCAGATTAATATAAACATTTTACGCACGCACAATCGAGAATTTATGACCCATAGCGCAGGCATGGCGGGCTCTCAATACCAATCAAAGATGGCGTTACTTGAAAATATCTCAAACGACTAAAACACTTATTAAAATAAACTTGCATCAAGTATAACGAGTGTAACAAAAGTCAATAGTTAATAAGGAGGTCTGTTGCGAGTTTGAACTCATGGCTTATTCCCTATTTTAGGACGAAATGAAGAGAAAATCGTTGAAATTGACATTCGAGCAAAACGCACTCAGCTGGTGCAGGACTTGAGGAATCTCTCGATTTATATCCCTCGAGAAAAGTCGGATGGTGAGTGGCACGGAGCCGCTGTAGCTAAACTACACGAATTCGAAGACTATGTCATTGAAGCCTACAAGAATCATCAGTTAATTGTGTCGAATCACGGGCCGAAGATTTGGACGTTCTGGAACGCTGTCGTGTATTGCAGCACCATCTACACGACAATAGGTAATGTTATAATGGTTTCCGTGTGAATCACAGCTCTAACAAGTGTTCTCATAAGTGTTCTATGATTTCCCATGCGCCACTGACAATTTATTAGAATTCCATGACCTGCGCTCAAAGGATTAAAAGAACTGTAGACTATCTTGGTTGTCTAGCCAAATGCTTCGGATGAGTCACGGCGCGAATTGAAATTTCGAGAATTCTCTTGCGCACGAAGAGCGTTAATCCCCGCAATGCGTATTAATAAGCACTCGGTTTTATTTATAAGCGAAGCGTATTTTTGCCCAGCGATTCATTATGAGTTGATTCTAGTGAATCGCTGCAGCGAAAGTATTTATTTTCGGCGCGACACACCACGACGCAACAAATACGACACACTTTAACTTATTACGTACTCAGAACACCGAGATTTCAGAAAGTATGACTTGAAACATTAAGAATTTACAGGAAATATAAGCGACTCATGAATGATTACAATTTTCGTGGAATTTTGCTTTGAAATCGTTGGAAATGTAAAACTTTCTTTGAAGATGTTTTTAGTCGAGTTTGGCAGTGTTCTCAAGACCTAAGGCATTCCTACAGTGACAGCTAGAATTAGATTTCCGAACTAAAACTTCGAGCTGATGCAGAGCGTGTTACGTCAAAATTTTGAAACCGTTCCTATGCCGCCAGCGGCGGCAACGAGCGTTTAAAAATAGCTCAGTCTCGACACCATGGATTCGCCGACAACATCGAACGTCGAAAATGCCGAACGAAACGCGTCCGCGCTTTCCCTCGAAGGGAAAATTCCGAGCATGGAGCAACTGGAGTCCATGGTCACTCCAGAACAAGTGCACAGTGCCAGTGTGGCGAAGAAGCGACGTACCATCACAAGGAAGAGGACCAACGAATTGAACAAGGCACGGTCGCAGACTCCCATGCGAATGCAGCAGTTGGCGGACAACGCGTCGACTGATGACGAGGAAAGCGACAGGCAGAAACGTACGATCGAACGACCAAACGAAAGCAGTAAAAAAGATGTTGGAGAGGATGTAGAGAAGAAAGTTGTTGAACGGAAATGCGAGGACAAGACTGAGGACATTAAAAAGGATCCTCTGACAGGAGAGATTTTGAAGAAACGAATGCCTCAGAAGTTGGCGGAAGTCCTACCAGATGACGAAGGGGGAGAAGTTAAGAACCATGATGATTTATTGATACCTAAAACAGACTTTGTTAAAAAGATAGAGATGGTAGATGATTATACACAGTTGTCAATTACAAAACTTGAGGTACCTATGGAAGGTCCTGAGGTTCATCAGGAACCAAACGAACCAAAGGAGCCCTACAAACCCAAAGAATCTAAAGACCCCAACGAAGGTAAAGACTTTAGAGAACCAAAAGAAGAATCATTACTTACACTTCCCCAACCAGAAATTACAATGCGTACCAAATCCAAACCCAAACCCAAACGTCCTGACTCAGGATCCGCCTCCGCATCCGCATCAGAAAGACAAAGCATAACATCTGACTATGGTCATCAAGACCGAGCATCAAGCATCCCGCGTCAACTAGAGGAACAAATCCAAAAACTAGACAACTTCGTGTCTACGAACACAACGGAACTAATAAACCTCTTCCACAAAGCGAAAAATACCGTGGAGGAAAAGGGCAAAGAATTGAAGCGTCGCAGATTCAAGAAAACTGATGACCAGAAACGCAGTCAGTCTCAACCACGTGAGCTCACCCAAGAAGAAGTCATAGAGAGCTTCAAACGTGCCCAGGTAGCAAGTCGTCAAAGACACGAAGACCGAGTCAGATCTTTATCAGAAAGGAGGTATTCCTCCGGTAGTGACAAGTCGCACACTTCTGAGATACACGAATCGGTGGAACCTAAGCGTCCTGTTAGGAAACGCGTTTTGGTTCAAGACATAATTAAAGAGAAGAAGATTGCGGAAAAGAAAACCGCGGAGAAAAAGAAGCAGATTAAGTTGAAGGATACAATAAAATGTAACAAGATTGTAGAAGTGTTGGATCCTATGACTTCCAAAGTGATAGAAGTGAAGAACGTCGGAGAGGTTACTAACATGCGATTCCGAGACGCGTTCAAGATATTTCGGTATTATTCCTTGAGGGAGATTATTAGAGAATATCGGAAGTACAAAGTCGATATGAACGAAGAGTATAATATAATTCGCAAATTAAGAAGAAAATGTATCAATCACCTAGTGATTTTATTCATTTTCTGCGGTCTCGGCGGAATCGTCTTTAAATACATTGAAGGGGCATTCGAAAATTTTTATAAATGCGGCGTCAAGAGAGTTAAACGTGATTTCATTGAGTTGTTATGGGTGAAGAGTCACAATTTACGGGAAGATGAATGGAAATCCTTGGCTAGAAACAAATTAAGGATCTTTGAAGAAGAATTGCATACGGCTCACGAAGCTGGGATACATTCGTACAGTGGGCAAAGGTCTTGGAGCTTTTTAAACGGGATTGTTTATTGTTTAACTGTTGTTACTACTATTGGTAAGATTACTAACCAATTTAACATATTTTAAAACTGTCTGCTTCTCTGAGAACTCCTATTATGAGGATTTTCTGACTTTCCTTGTTTTCGTAGGTTATGGTCACTTGTATCCAACAACTAAGACAGGACAAGCTCTCACCATAGTCTACTCCTTGATAGGAATCCCGCTGTTCTTGATAATCTTGACGGATTTCGGTAAAATGTTCACGAGATGTATCAAATTCCTATGGTCGTTCGTCAGGAGGTTGTACTACACTGGAAGCTGTAGAAAAATGCGGAAAACTGCTCAGGCACAGGTACATAACTTAACCTAAAGCATACGCAGATTTTTACGTGTATAAACTTGCAGGAACTCTTCAAAGGAGCTCAAATGATGTACGAGATTGCCACCTTCCGACGTCCATCTGCTTACGATCCGAATATGATGCAACCACAACCGGCAAGTCCTCACGAAAGCACGGAAGGAACCACAGCACCCCCGACTCCAGCTATATCCAACTTTGAAATCGACGACGAGTTTAACCTACCCATATCGGTTGCTATTCTGCTCCTAGTTTTGTACATTTTCTTAGGCGCTGTCCTCTTCGGCATTTGGGAAGGCTGGGACTTCTTCGCGTCTTTTTATTTCGTCTTCATTTCAATGTCAACTATCGGCTTCGGTGATTATGTACCTCGCCACCCCATTTTCATGATTGTCTCTATTGTTTACATCGTCTTCGGTTTGGCTTTAATGTCTATGTGTATCAATGTGGTGCAAGTCAAACTGAGCGACACTTTCAATCAAGCTTCTGCCAAAATCGGCGCGACCATCGGTCTCGGAGTGGCGAATGAAGATGGTACGATTAAACCAGTACCTCCCCAGCAAGTGGAAATGCCGGCAGTGCATGGTAGTCTTGTGGATTTGAATAAACTGAGTCCGAACACGTCGACGAAGTCCTAAAAATTCAAAATGATACTTTTGATTATTCAAGGTCGAATTGTTTTAATGGTTTTTGGAGACTTACTTACATAAATATATGTTTTGATTATTCACATTATTATTTATTATTTATGTGATTTATAAGAGAAGAAAAAATTTTAAAATAAAATAAAATAAAAAGCAAGCGCATGAAGTTTGTTGCGTTGCCTATATTAAAATGTAATTAATAAAAGAATATATAACATTTTAAAAATAGTTTAAACTAGTAGAATGAAATAATTTATAAATAATTTCAAAATGATCACAATAATATCACTTTTATAAACAATACTTTTATGCCAGGGATTTTTAAATTACTAACTCTAAAATATGCGTGTTAACAAGGTTGCATATAGTCAGTAATTGATTTGAAATTATTTAAACTCAAAACACCAAAACAAAGACAAAACCTTGAATTGTTGTATAAAATGCAAATGTTCATCATTAAGATCATATCATCTACACTTCCCTCTTGTTTACTTCAGATAAAATGCAAATGTTTATTGCATAATTAGCAAAATGCTGATTTTCTATTATGCAATGGGTTTCATCGCGAAACATTTAATTCGAGAACAATTTTCGAGCATTTTTAGACGCCGCAGAATAATCTATCAACGTACAACGGTGCGGAAATTAATTTGCACAAAAAACAATCAACGCTAAACACATACTTAACGCGAAGTTCATTTGCATGCGATCAAAACAAAATTGATTCGCGACGCTATCCATCATCGACGCCGTGTCGCTTATCTCCGAGCTTATATGACATAATTTAAAATCGCCGGCGAGTATTACCGTCTGATGACTGGTCATTTCTAAAGTTAGCTTTTCTCCCGTCGATCGAAAATTGTCGTCATTTGCATTGCGGGCCGCGGCGCGCCGACGGTCGGCGCGCATTTTCGACGCATCCGCAAAACACACATTACCTCCGGGCGAGGCCGGTAATAATGCATAATATTACCGTTTCCAATTCCACTCCGGAGACGCTGCACGATCGCAGCGAACCAGACGTGCACCATTTAATGGCGCGGCGCGGAATTTGATACCCGCTAGCGGTCGACGATTTCATTTTTCCAACGAGGAAGTTATTTGCTCGCCGTTCGAGTGCTTTTTTGCCCCCCGCCAACGAAAGATTGCTCTCATTTGGAGATTAATTACACACGTCCTCGTTTCCTTTCACTCGCGATTCGAGCGCGCGCGCGGCGGCGCCGACACAAGTGATATTTTCGCATTTGTTACGGTTAATCGACTCTTACTCGAATTTGGCGTTTTCACGAGGCATCCGCCGCCTGATTTATTGGCGGACATAAAAATACACTAAAATTCAATGCCGAGTTGATGACATTTGCGTCGCCGGCCGGCGTCATTACATTGCACGTTACACGTCGTAATGATAATAATCATTTTCCATGTTTCAAGCGTCATTTACTACTTCCTCGCTAGCATCAGATGTTTCGCATATAATTAGTAAAAATGTAATCCGGCGCGAGGTTAATGTCATAGTTCAGCCGGCACAAAGAAGCAATTTCAGATTTTCAATGTAAACTAAATAACAATAAAAATTGTTACAATGTGTTATAAATCATCTATGTTAATTCTAATTAACGCGTAGTACATGGCTAAATATTAATTGCTTTGTTTAATTGTTTGATTCGGCCGTTCCTACGACCATGTTACTATCATTGGTAAGATTATTAACCAATTCTTGTACTACACTGAAAGTAGTGTAGAAAAATGCAAAATGTTGCTAAGGTACAGATAGAACATAAACTAAAAAAAAAACATAAAAAGGCACTACGTCATCTACCTCGGTTGAATTTCAATGTCAAGTTACGGAATCGGTTCTTGCTTAGGATTTTATCATGAGAGGGAATATCGGAGGTACAAAAGGGAGATGAATGTGAAGTATGAAATAATTTGTAATATACTTAACATTTGGAGCGTTCTTGGAGAATTGTTTTATAATATAACGGAATTTCTCTCTTCGGGGGGAGGAGGAATGTAAGTCATAGGCGAGTATCAAATTAATGATAGTGAGGGATTGGATGAATATCGGTATGTTAAGTCTAGGGGCGCTTAAATGCAGAGACTTTATGTCAAATGCAGGTGTGATAGTTGTCGTGTGAGAGCCGAGTAACCGTCTAGAGATGAAGTCAAGCTAAAAACTCGCCCGAGATTATGCAGGCGACATTCAACGCGCGTGTGCTAGAACGAGAGGCACTGATGTCTGGATGTCCCATTGTCTCACTCTCGCACACGAGAGTGGTTGCACGGGTGTCGAGTGAGAGAGACATGAATGAGCGGTATTACAGTTTAGTTTGAGATCGAAATTTCTGCTCGGAATTGTTTCATTATTTTTCTTAATTTAGTATTTACACAAGAATTTAATGCAACTCACGAATCTAGGATATTCGTACAGTAAGCAATGGGCTTGGATCAATATCAAGCTTATCATCAATGGAAAGCTAATGAAACTTAAAATGTGTTTTTATGGTGGCATGTAATTTAAATGGACACGTATTTATTAATTGAATGTCAATTTTGACCGACACCCCCAATCAATATCAAGTCAAGCTTATTATCAATGGAAACGTGATAAAATGCAGATTCTGAATATGTTTTTATGGCGGCGACGAATTTCTTGCATAAAGAGTTGTAGAGGATTTAATTTGGGTGAAAAATTTTCCATGTGTTTTAAATGGGCACTCATTTCTGACTTTAATGTCATTTTTGGCCGACACCCCCAATTAGTAGGTGATCGTGCTTAGTCTCAAACGAAAGGTGAAAAGAAATTACATCTGCGGGACAAATTTTCTGCATATCGAGTTATAGCAGTTTTGGTCAATTTCCCATGTATTTTAAATGGACATGCGGAAAAACATAAGAAACCCCCAGTACCAACCCTAATCCCAGCTATATCTCATTTTGAAATTGACGACGCGACGTGTTTAATATGCATATATCAGTTCTATTCAACTCCATGTTTTATGCATTTTCATAGGCGCTATTCTTCTTCACATCACATCACATCACATCTATTGGGCTCAGTAATAAGTAATGCACGTTTTATTGTCCACATTTTTGTTATTCTACAATAAATAGATATGAGAAACATGAGAAACAGAACGTCCACATTTCTCGCCATTCTTGTTGTTAAGGAGCAAATTTTGGAGGTCCTCCTCATTGTTGTATGGTACGAATGTTATCAACCGAAGGTGACATGGAGGAGAGGAGAAAATGAGAGCAGAAATTTTATGTAAATCATATCCAGACAGGTGTCTAGTTTAAACGCTCATTATTTATTAGTCAACTTAGTACTTTCTTTCAAGGTCATCTATCGGCGTCCGTGATTATATACCACACCATCCCATTTTCATGATTGTTTTTATTGTTTACATCTGAAGTCTTTGACTGGACTTTAATGCCTATGTTTATAATGTCGTGCAAGTCGATCGGAACGACGCATTCAATAAAGCTTCAGCTGAAATCAGAGCAACCATTCATTCGCGTTAGCGGATGTAGATGCTACAATTAAACCAGCACCTCTGAAACGGCTAATACTAATTGTTTTATTTTTATTGTTTGATTCGTCCGCTCCTCCGACCTTGTTGGTTTTTAGCGCCGGCGACGTGCAAAACAGCTGTGATAATTATAAACTATTCGAACGTAAGAGCGCGTGAAGGATTCTCGGGAATGTAAGAGCGTTAATCGTCGCATTAGAATTAAAAGCGCGC
>JARRAA010001268.1:0-10472 GCA_030557295.1 Ecitodaemon sp. MM-2014
GCTCTAGTGCTTAATGGCACTCCACTTCATTGAAGGAAGATTTATCGCTTCAGGCTTTATTTTCATAATTTTTAGCGACCACGCTGTATACGGGACGCGTGTCGTAGTAACATCTTGATGGACTGTCGGTCTTTGTTCTTAAGAGCACTTGTTGTAACATGTTTTATGGATGTTCTATGCGAAACAGCTCGGTCCCACTTCAACTATTCATAAGTCAATGACTTTCGGAGATATTTCAATGAACTAGACGTCATTTCATAGATAATTTGATGTACTCTCAGAATATGTATAGTGTATGGTGGAAATATGTTGCTAATATTAATTTATTTAATGTTTTATTGTTCAACGTCACAATTCATAAAAAGTTTTAGCTATCAGTTCAACCCTTAATAACATTTCAACTACCTACGATATTTAAACAATCTGTGTACCAAATTATAGACAATTTAATGCTCTTTCATAATATGTATAGTAAATGAAGAAAATTTGTTGTTAATATTAATTTATTTGATGTTTTATCGTTCAGCGTCACAATTCATAAAAAGTTTTAGCTATCAGTTCAACCCTTAATAACATCTCAACTACCTACGATATATAAACAATCTGAATATCAAATTATAGACAATTTAATACTCTTTCATAATAAGTATAATAAATAATACTGAAAACAAATATATATAACTTATTCACCGTTTATTGCAAAGTTGCACATTGCGCAAACTCTCAACAACAACAAAACCATCAATATCAATAAATTAATACCAAAATATCGCCTACAATCCTTGCTAAAGTTAATAACATTATATTACATCAGTGCTGGAACTCAAAGTTCCTGCTATGCAAGCTGTGGTGAAGCACACGATCGTGCCAGAGATGAAAGCTCTGACAACGTGCTGAGTGACGAAACCACTTTTATGGGGAATCAGCGCACTGAGGGCCGAAATCATCACGCCCATCGATCCGGGATTGGCGAACCCGCAGAGGGCGAACGTGGTGATGATCCTGGTCCTGGGAGAGAGGTCCGCGCGTTGGAACTGCTGGAAAGCGGCGAATTCGTTGACCATCGTCTTGAGTCCGATCAGTTTGCCGACCGTCTGGCACTCGTCCCACGGCACCCCCAGCAGGAAGCTCACGGGCATGAAGACGTACCCCATGATGAGCTCGACGGTCCACACTTCATCCGGTTCGGTGAATCCAACCAGCTCGCCGAACCATCCCAGCACGCCGTTGATGAAGTAGACCGTCGCGATGAACGCGATCAGGTTGGCGATGATTCCGAGGACGATTTGCGTCGCCTGACACGCTCCTTGACTTGCCGCATCCAGGACGGACGTGTATTCGCTAGAAACAATTACGAATATAGTATTGCAATCAGTTCGAAGCGTCGGGGTCGTAGTTTTGACTGTGAAACACTTACGATTCGGCCATTCCGATAGCTGCCTCGTCCAAGGCGGACTCTTCCTCTTCCGGCAACATCAGTTTGCTGTACATCAGTCCCGCGGGCGCCGCCATCACGCTGGCGGTGATCAGGTGCGCGGCGTTCGCGCCGAACCCGATGTACGCGGCGAGCACGGAGCCGGAAACGGACGCGAAGCCGTTCGTCATGACGGAGTGCAGCTCGGAGCCGGTGAGGTCCTTGAGATAGGGCTTCAGCAGGAGCGGAGCCTCGCTCTGTCCCAGGAAGATGTTCGCCGCGGCGTTCACCGACTCGCAGATCGACGTGCCCATCACGCCCTTGAGCAGCAGGCCCATGTTCAGGATGACCTTCTGCATGATGCCCAGATGGTACAGGATGTTGATGATGAATCCGAGGAAGTAGATCGTTGAAATTGCCTGAGAATCAAGCAAATCGTTTGGTTTTTACTCCGAACAATACATGGAGCGACATCTAACGAATAGAAATGGAACTTCGATTGGACGCAATGATTTTGATCTCTTGTTTTTGTCGTTTTTTGACTAAAGATTATTCCCTCAATTATTATGCTAGAATAAGAAGCCATACATCAAATTGTAGATAATTTAAAGATCTATTGAAACATGTATCATGTACGTATATCATATTTTGTTAATTAGTAGTAATTGATAGTTTTAAATTGTCTGTTCTGTCTGACATCTCCCAATTCTAAAATTGCATTAAATCATTATATCCACATAAACAGATACAACCTCTGTGTCAAATCATAGGCCATTTAACCAGCTTTTAAATGATATATCATAATTGTCCTG
The DNA here is from genome assembly GCA_030557295.1 of Ecitodaemon sp. MM-2014. Taxonomy (NCBI): domain Eukaryota; kingdom Metazoa; phylum Arthropoda; class Insecta; order Coleoptera; family Staphylinidae; genus Ecitodaemon; species Ecitodaemon sp. MM-2014. The sequence continues at coordinate 2,227 of JARRAA010001268.1, forward strand.
TATACAAGTTTGATAGCTAGTTTCTGTCAATTTTCAAACCGATTGTGACTAACTTACTTTGAAAGCGAACACCCCTTGATGGTCAATTAGTTCCGTGCCGTAAACGAATCTGGAGCCTTCGACGGCATATTCGAGGAATGTCGTGACTTTGTCACCTGCACATCGGAAGATGGACCGGCCGGTCTCCCACCGCAGGGTGAATAAGCCGAAGGCGAATTGGAGGACGAATCCGGCGAATATTGTGCGATATTGTATCTGTGCCGGGGCAATAATTAAGCGAATAAATTTAGATTAACTAGAATATTATGTGTAGGGGTCGATTTACCTTTGAACGATTCTTGCTCATCAAGAATCCTAAGAGAAGGAAGACGACGAACCCCCCAGCAGACACTAATCGATCAGGCTCTTCGAAAGTGTCGTAAACAACATAAGCAACTATTATTGCTAATATTGTTAGATATGTAACTACTTTGTATAATCTGGAAATGGTAATATTGGAGAAATTTGCGTATTGAATGATTCTTACTTTTGCCACAAAAGTAAAATCGTATTGAAAAATGTTTTACCAATATTTAGCAATTATTTCCTCCTGACAAGCTTGAATTCAACCAACGTAGATATTAAATAAATGCCAATTTTAGCAGCTTTCGAAATATATATAAGAATGTATTGTTACCAACCACCATATGTCTCTAAATTAGGCTGCAAAGCAACAACTCACCTTTGTTTCAGCAACAGGGTAACCGCTTTCGAAATCGGATCCACAATCTGCCCATAAAATGGTTTTCTCAGGCACGGAAACCAGATGTAGTTATGGAAATATCCGAAAACGATAAAGAAGTATAGCACGCAATAGAATCCTATTCCATTACACCAGGTGTATCGGAAAGGGCCTGCAAATTATAAAAATTATAAAACTACTCACAAGAAAAACTCTTCCACAAAACTCACCTCCGTGCTCAGAATAATAAACGGCTGCCCAAATGAAATGTGCAGTAATTAGCACAAAGAACCCTAACGACTTGCACGTGGTAATTAAGTTGGTAATTAAGTCTGTTAGTTGCAACATTTTGGCGTTTTCGGCGAATTTAATCGTATTATAATTCGCAACACATATAAACAAGTTTGAGATCGTTCTTTAAGAGGACCAATCGCACGAGCGATTGGCATCAAAGTGATTTTGTAATTAGCGAAAATTGGCAGTCCCACAATGTGGAATCGAGTTTATCGATCGACGATGATTAGATAAATATTCGATTATGTATTAAATTGGGCAAGAAGTACGGACGGCACGATACGTATTTAGCTCACATTCAACAATTGATATTGTTGGTCTAGCACTCTGGTTGTTGTTGTTTTTTTTTTCATTTCACGATCGATACTCCATTCCAATGACAAATAGTGCGGATGTTTACCGTGATAACAATGTTAGAATGATACTAACTGGCAGTTAAATATGTTTATAGTTTATAATTAAGTAAGTATGTTGTTCGAAGTTTATGAAGACTGTTTTAACTACGTGTCGAAGGATAGCGAACGAAATCGGGTTAAAGAATAAAAAATTAACAGTGTTAATTATATAAACATAAACATTTTCAACTGGTGCTTACAATTAGTGCTTTGAATGTGACTTTATCACACAGACCGCAAAAGTTTGCGTTATGTGAAAGCGTACTTTATATAAACCCTAATAACTTCTACAATTTTAATCATAATTATATAAAATATAGAGAGAATTATAGATCATTTAATTAGCTTCCAGAATATGTATAATACTATAAGATTACGAAACTTTTACTTCATATAATCCCAGTTTTGCTAGTACTCTATAAAAACTCGTGAAATCGTTTCAACATCTTTTGATTGTCAAATTTTAAATGCCTGTAACTTCCACAATTGTTATTATATTTTAATCAATTAAACGTACAATAAAAGAGAATTTAATCATCTTTGAACACATATAATTTCATTTATGAAATATTAATCAACCGTAATGATACGCGCTTAAACATGACATTGTGACATTTTCTTCGACGAAAGAAAAGAATAATTTCTAATTGTTTATAACATTGCTGTATTCCGCCTAAATAAATCACCAAATAAATGAAAATAATGCTGAATTAGTATACTTTAAAAACGCATTCGTGAATTTTACATCAAATCAATGGAACGTCCTCTAAAACACCTTCAAACATAACGATTAACTGCAAGCCATTAAAACGGTCGTAAATTGCATTAAAAGTTAAAAATAACTTTATGCACCTGCATATTATTACTTAAAACAATCAATAGACTTTTTAGTAACATAAACAATATAATCTTTCCTTGGTATTTCTTCCTGCTCATTGAGAATCTTTGTTTATCCTGGATGGGAGATCAAAACACTTGATGCATTTTAAAATCGCGATATCCACGAACTTATCGGATTATTCATTAATGTATCCTGCTGATATATTCATCTAATGATCTAAGTATTGAATTATCACTGTATTATCACTTCGTCGTATTTTTATCGAAATTATTTCGCGACGATCTCGTCATTGCAAAGTTCGCGAACACCACAATCTCTGCAAACTGGACACAGTGAATTTGATTCCGACCGTAAGAAATCAAGATTGGTTATATCTCGTCGTCACTAATCGTTATCAGCGCATGTAATTGTGAAACTCCAAGATTACACCGCGAAGTCGTAAAGATTTACAATCATTTCCTTGAATATCTGCTTTTTTATATCATCCGAGTAATCTCGGCTGAATCTTTGAGAAGGATCTACACTCTACGCCTTATCGCGCTCCTTCTACGCCTCCATCATTAGAATTAAACCTTTTATAGGCGATAAGAGCATCCTATAACCATAACGTTCGTCCTCTATCGTTCCTACAAAACTTTCGACGCTTTCGGTCACGTTTGCACTCGATTTTTTAACGATTTAATGGTCGCGTCGTCGCCTCACGTCTCGATTATTGTTCGTCGACGTTGAGCCACGTTATTATTTGTTACATAAGACTGGGCCCATAGTTTCGTGGCGATTCGATCCGGCCAAGGTAACGCCGACGACTGAACGCTGATTTGCAGTCGATGAGGCTGCTAAAGTTGTTTAAGAATTGTTCGAACGCGTCAAACGTGTTAAACTCTACGAACGCGAGCGAGACGTGCGCATCCTTGTCTTTTGTTATCGATAAGTGTGCCGTTACTCAATGCGAAGTTGATGTTTGCGTCGCAGGTGCGCGTTTACATCGCGTGTTTTTGTTTTGTAAATAATCTTTGTTGTCGCCGCGCATTAATTTGCGTGATTATTGTCGAAAATATGTCGCATGCGTGTCATCAATAATTTGAGGCGTTTCGGAATTTATGGGTGGTAAAATACAGAAATTGTAAATTCTAGGAATTTATGTTTTTGAAATATAACAATTGTTAAAGTGTTAACAATTGCTTTAAAATGCCTTTGAAAATATTACAAACTTTATCTGCTGGAATGTTCGTTCTGCGGAGGATAGCTTCGCTAAATTCGCAGCATTTTATAGCGAAAGAGTTGTTCTTTCAATGTCAGTATAACTTCCCTCTGTATTTCTACCGGAAGTGCATCAAAATACGGCTTATATTTAACCAATTTTTTAATTTTGACAAAACATGCTATAGAAAAGAAGCTGTAACTTTCGTTTATGGAGCGATAGCTTTAATATTTTTATCTCATTTCATAACAGAAGAGATGCTCCTTCAATTTCAATACTATTCATTTCTGAGTGTCAATTGAAAGTGGGTTAAAATGGCCCCCAAACTTAACCAATTTTTTATAATTTTCCAAACCTTGCTTTGCAAAATCCGCTATAACTTTCGTTCTATTGAAGATATCATAGTGATTTTAACATCATTTTATAGCAGAATAATTAGTCTTTCTATTGCAGTACTACACATCTCTGAATTTACCCAGGAAGTGCGTGAAAATGGCCCTCGAAATTAGGCAATGTTTTAACTTATCCGAAACTTGCCTTGCAAAATCGACTACAGCATACGTTCAAGGAAGAGAAGTTTCGCAATTTTCACTTCATTACATAGAGGAAGAGTTATTCTCTCAATATTAGTGAGATTTATCGTTCACTTTCCATCAAAAGTGAGCCAAAGTGCCTCCAAAGTTAGCAATTTTTTTAACTTTTCCAAAACTTGCCTTACAAAATCGGCTGTAACTTCCGTCCGCGGTATGTTTACTTCTAGATTTTTGCTCAGTCCCATAGCTGAAGAGTTGTTCTTTTTATATTTGTATTAGTTATTGTTGAATTTTCATTAAAAGCACGCTAAAATGGTGCGCAAAATTAACAATTTTGTTCCCTTTCAGAATTATTTCAAATTGGTACACACAGTGACATCTTTTGTCGCTTAAAGCAAGTTGGCCGCACTTCACAGCTGTGCGTTAGTGTGGATTCCCCTAATCCAACACGTTTTTATCACAGATTTCGGCAAGTTTGCGCAGGAACATTATCACAATTACGTTGTAGAGCAAATAATTACAAATAAACGCAACCTAGCAACTCGCAACGACAAGTACGTAACCTCATTCGCGCGTATTTCATTTAGAATTGTCGCGAACGTCAAAATTTTCTCTTCCACCACTGCGAATTTCGCCTTTCATCGCTAAAAGCCCAAAGAAAATCCGCACAGAAAGTGTTTACTACACCCCGCCTTCTGCACCTCGATCATAGAATCCGATGGCGTCCTTCACGAAGCTCCAGAAGTTGATGATCAGCCTGGGTGCAGTCAGCGGTGCAGCAATCTACTACATCACCAACTTCTACGAAACCGAGAAGAAAGAGTACTACGATAACAAGGCGCACGCTTCGTGGACGACGAATTACGCACCTTCACAGAGATGGGACGACAATTGGGATCAGTGAGTCATATCAGCGTTAATTACTTAATAAGAAATGCATCGACAACCAATCGTGACACATTGCAGTAGACAACCAACGAGTCTTCTAAAACCTTCCAAAGATGGGGACGCCAACGAAATCTCGAATACCAAAATGGAGCAGTACAAGTCCCGCTTTACTAGGCACATTATCCTCGTCAGGCATGGCCAGTACAACCTGGACGGCTCCAAGGACGAGGAGCGGTTCCTGACCAAGCTGGGGATGCAGCAAGCCGAGTCGACTGGCGTGAGATTAAAGGAATTGAGTCTGCCTTACACTGACATGGTCAAGTCGACGATGACACGCGCTCAGCAGACGGGCGATTTGATATCGAAAAGTCTTCCTGATGTAATCATGCAAAAACGTCAGAGAGATTCGAACTAAAACTCAATGCATTTCTAGATCCCCGTGAAGAATTGCGATTTGATTCGTGAGGGAGCCCCAGTCCCGCCGGAACCGCCAGTGGGTCACTGGAAACCCGAGCCGTATGTAAGTAATTGAGTTTTGCACAGACTTGTGACAAACTCGAAGCGAATTTCCCCAAATTGCGTTCCGCACGTTTCTCTACTCCAGAAATCTGCTGTTTGGCTGATAGGTGGTCTTTGTTTGTACATGCGGCATCATTTTAGCAGTTTTTTAAGGATGGTGCGCGAATCGAGGCGGCCTTCCGCGAGTACTTCTATCGCGCCCCTCCGGAGCAGGTGAAGGACACGTACACGATTCTGGTTTGTCACGCGAACGTCATCAGATACTTCGTTTGCAGGTAAGCCATCAGACGTCTCTACCACTTACCGATTTATTGACATCAATGAGAAATCGTTCTTCTCTTCTCTAGGGCGTTGCAATTTCCTCCCGAAGCATGGCTGCGGCTCTCGCTGAATCACGCAAGCATCACCTGGTTATCGATCACGCCGAGCGGCCGCGTGATTCTCCGCACTCTGGGCGATTCGGGACACATGCCGCCGAGCTTGATCACCAGCCGATGAGCAATTAAAATGTGATGTTGAAAACCATTCAAAAGTTGTCTCATTCCTGCGTTTTATCATGTTTAATGCTGTTTGCAAGTACCAGGAGTATTTGCTCAAAATCTGCGTCTCAAAACGAGTCCGTATTTATGTGTTCAGCATCGATTCTTGCAGTAAATGACGTAAATATTGCTTAGGATGTTGTTTATTAATGATAGCAATCGAGGAATGGATTTTGTATTAATCAGGGGCTATTTTTGGGCGCTTCCCGTCTGTTTTCAGGACCTGCTGCGATCACAAATTTAAAGAACGTCTCTTGGACTGTAAATCTACGTTTAAACCGCATCATTATCTCGATTGGCTTAAAAATTACACCAATTTTATACAAAAATATTTATTAAAAACTCACGACATACAAAAACTATCAACTACTTTATATAAAACGACAATTCGTCTTTTAATAATGTCTTTTATAGTCGGCCACCTCACTCTACAGTTCTACGCCTATCAATAAGCAAGAAGTTCTAAAAAAGGCAGTGACAAATTACCAGCCTCTCGATGTCCATCTTCCGCATCGCTAACACGTTATAAATAACCCTCGACATGAAACTAAACGTCGGGCACGCTGCTCTGCTTATCGTTGCCGTTCGCGCCGTTCAGATTGATTTCGTACATGCCGTCCTGACCGGAGCTCGCGCTCTTCGCGGAAGAGCTCTTCTTGACGCCTCTGGGAGGCGGCATGGGCGGCTGCTTCTCGCGCCTGTAGAATCGGATCGGATGCGCGAGCACCCACTCTTTGAGTCTAGTACCAACTCGATAGAAATGAAAATAGATCAGGAACAAAATTAAGGAAATCACTAAAAAAGAAATCAGCGTGATGAAGATCGACGTGGTCGGCGTGTACGCGGGCTTCTCGGCGCCGCCTTCGTCGAGCGTGCCTTGATCGGCGTCGTCCGTGGCCGCGATCTCGTTGTAATCATCGTCCGCGGCGTCCTTGGAGCCTATCGTTATGTCTGCGCACGCGCGGAATTCCTCTTGGGGACCGCAGCCCACGGCGCCGGTGCCGTTCGGGCAATTGCCCCAGTTGTTTCCTAAAAACAAAATTTCGAGATGCTTTGGCATGTTTCTCAAACTGGCGCGCTACGAATACCTGCGACATATCTCCACTGCAACAAGCAATGCGAGCAGGACATATCCGGCAGTTGATACTTCATCTCGTACACCTTATTGCCATCCTTGGGATAATAGCGCGTGTTGTGATGCTCCATCCCGTCCTGGGGCTTTTGGATCCTCAGGACGTTCTTGTCCAAGCAATTCTGCGTGGCCGTTTTGTAATTCGGGCAGACGGCAAACTCGAAGTACCCGAAGTGACTCGCGGTCAGCTCCACTCGGACGTTGATTACTTGTTTGACGCGATACTTGCGAACGATCACGCCTTGTCCGTAAGTGCCGCCGTACTCGTGAGCCCTGGGCGTCCTAAAAAGTCCTATATGATGAGAGAACCTTCGGCAAGTTGATGAGGAACTTTGGTCCTTACTTTGCGTCCCACGCGTCACCGCACACTCCGCACTTTCCGCCGTTCTTCTGCCATTGCCTGTTGAATCCGCCGCAGTACAATTCGTGGTCGTTGTAGTTATGCGGGGTGTCGAAGCCGTAGCGCCACGCGGACGCGCGGCTCGGCGGTTCGATCAGTCGGCCGTGGCCAGCGGCGAAGGAGATTAATTGGCACGCGACGACGACGCACGCGGCCGCCCGCGCAGTCGAGGGGAACATTCCTGCAAATCGAGAGCACGTTTTAACGATCAATTATCCTTGCATGGTGTAAATCGCTCGCGCAACATACTCGCCAAACACCCCAGTCAGCGCCACACCAGACACCAACCAACACCAACGGTGCGCACAGCCTCTAGGCAGGCAAAGAAAATGTCCGTGGTGCATATGTTTTGACGAGCGACTTTAGAACTTTACCGTCGACATGAGTGACAGAGACAGTCAAGTCTCGACACGGAAGTTTGCGCTAATATTTTCGGAGAAATGCCGCGTTATGACTGTAAAACAGGTTTTAAGCTGCGCCGAAGCGTTAGGTCCGTTCGCAAGGACGCGGCCTTGACAAGGACGCGCGCACTAGCCTCCCTACTGCCGGGGTATGGCTGTAAAACAGGTTGTAAGCTGCGCCGAAGCGTTAGGTCCGCTCGCAAGAACGCAGCCTTGACAAGGACGCGCGCAGTAGCCTCCCCACTGTCGGACTGTGGCTGTAAAACACGTTGCAAGTAGCGCAGGCGCATTAGGTCCGTCCGTAAGGACGCGGCCTTGACAAGGACGCGCGCAGTAGCCTCCCTACTGCCGGGGTGTGGCTGTAAAACAGGTTGTAAGCTGC
>JARRAA010001288.1:0-15462 GCA_030557295.1 Ecitodaemon sp. MM-2014
GCTTAAATGGGCACATAACTAAATAGAGAATGAAGTACGATCTAACAAATTGCGTACACCGCTGAATACGCGCGGAGAATTATTTTTGCGTTTCTCTGCCATAATACTTATTGTTTGCGTAGGGGAAAACCGCTGAATGCATTCTGCGGGGAAACTAATATTAACAGCATCGCGGGCACAAAGACGATTAATGTTTAATTAAAATTGCGATAATTTTACAGGCTGTGTAGCTACCACAATACTTTCCTGGCTTTGATCGCGTTTAGTGTTATTTCGAACATACAGTAAACATACTGAATTACACCAGGCATAGCAAGTTGTGGCATAATACGTACTGTGCGTGCGCGACCCAGCCTGTCGAGCTAAGTCATGGCAAAAAGTCGGAGCAGCGCTCGGCGAAATGCAATAGTGGCAATTGCACTGCACGATAACGCTCATTATTCGATTATGCAATCGTTAGCTTTGTGTGCCTCATGCCGACGTATTTTTTGCACATGCCTCTTTCACGGTAAACAATCAGTGTAAGTTAGGTGCGTTATTTGCAAATGCATTTCTTAATTATGACTTAAATTATGGAAGTAGTTGCCGTAATTACCTCTGACAGTTTCATGAGCACGTTTGCCGCTTGAATGCGATTTTGAACCTCGAATGAATTGACAAATGTAATAAATTTTAATTTCTATCAGTAAGCATTGCGCCAGCGCTCTGCCCCGAAAGGAGCAGAGAGGTGTAGGTTAGTACAACCGGTCGGGTGCATTGCACTTTTGCACTATTCGTTATTCTATTTTATTCCTATTGCGAACAGCGACCGGTTACACGCGTGGCGCTGATGTGAGTGCAAGCCGTGAATGCACAGCAAGTTTGTGAGGCCCGGCTGTTGCGACATGTTGCAGCTAATTTACCGAATAATCGATCTCGGTACGAATTGAAATGTCCCGAGTGATTCGCAATGAAAATGCATTTGTTTTAGTTTATTATTTAAATATGATGCGTTTAACGTTAACGGATACTACATCTAAACAAAATGTTATTGAAATCGGTACACGAATTTACAAGCTATGGAACAATCAATCTACATGGTTATGACAGCCTGGTATTCAATTTTAAAACAATGTATGCTTCACGTTGATTGTAACATGTGCAATAATGTGCTGTCTGTTTTGTTTCAGGAATTTATAACCAATACTTAATTTCAAAATAAATTAAATAAATACCCAGCAAAATTGGATTATCACAATTAAAAATTAATTCAAATAACATAAAATAGTAATGAAAACGTCCGTAAATTCCAAAATTGAAATACTGGTGCAAACATTTTAATGAAACAAAATTCACCGTTTAAAATTATATGAATGGATAAGAGAGTATTAAATAATTCAGATATCCGAAAAATAATACTAAAATTTTTAAAGTTAAATGTTTGCTTTGGACTTGAGCACAAATTAAACTATATAACTCCATATCTTTATATGATGAAAGGAGAAATTAGCTAGAACTTTTTAAATTATTAATTCCCGGCGCAAGAATACTAACTTCAAACAGAATGTTTGTTCAAACTGACTTCTCGAAGACCAACAATAATAATGGGCATGGCCACCAACATCATCCGCATCATCGGGCCATCGACATTGTCACGCCGTCGAACCACAACCGTCATTCAATGAACAACCAGCACAATCAATCAGACGACCTGTTTAAAGATCTCGATTTGATATCGCGATTCTGCATGCCGATCTGCTCCAGGGACAATGACGTGCGCGAAGGCGCGCTGGAGGCGATCGCGAAAACGGTCGAGGGCTGGCTGGACGGAGTAGGCAGTCCGAAGCATTATCGACTAGCGCAAACCGCCGACCGACGGCGGTTATTTACGCCGATTGTGACTGGTATGAAAGGAGGCAGTTGTCCCGGCTCCAACGCAAGTAGCGCCTGCGCCTGCTCGAATCTTGCGGAGAATGCAATGTTCGACGTGCCGCCCGAGTATCTCGATTTAATTGCCCTTCATTTGCCCATCATTTTACGATTGTCAATCAGTTGTCCATTTATTAATGTGCGGGAGAAATGCCAACATATCTTGGATATCGTGCAGGTATGAATTATGTTAAAGCTTACATAAAATCTGTGCGTACGGGCTAAATCATACTTATTGGGTTGAGTAATAAGTAATGAACGTTTAAACTAAACATCTGTGTCTACAAGCGTTCTATACCGTTCGAAAGCACATTTTTATTCATAACCTTCAACAATGAGGTGGCCCTCCAAAATTGGCTCCTCAACTTCTTCAAATCTAGGCCAGCCGATTTCTGGCAAAGGGGCATGGGCGAACATGCCCCTCGCCCCATGCCCCATGTCCCATGTCGAATGATGATTGTTAGCAAAAATTCTCATTATTTATTACCCCAACACATTTTCTTCCTAAATATTCTTATCTCTACTTAAACTGACGAAAATATGGACGATAAAACGCTCACTACTTATTACTCAAGCCGAACATTTTATTGTTAAGTCTCACGCGTTGGTAATTTTGTATGCTACAACATAAAATAGCTGTACAAATCGGTATTTGTAAATGTATGCTTGGACCGAACGCAATTCACTAAAATACAATTTGGTGTTTGTATACTACCATGACAATCATGATAATATCAAAGCATATCAATTATCGATATTATTTTATACAATACAAAAATGGTAACTTTATTATTGCTTTTTAGAGTCGCGGATTGCCGATTCCATATCCTGTTATATATGGCCCGTGTGCTTTTGTGGATCCCCAGGAGGTGAGTTAAATTTAAACGCTTCATTCTTGTTTAAAAATACATATTTTCAAGTTCTACATATTGCTCTTGAAACACACAGGATATTTGGTCGGTTAAAAGTCTCCTTCTACTGGTTTATGTATCCTTGGCATTGCGTATTTTGTATATCAAACGAGCAAGAAAATGAGATACGTTTCTATTTTTAATATGAGGCTTTCTATTATATTCTGCAACGATATATAAGGCTCGTGAGGTCAGTCTTTGAATATCTGAGGAAATTGATTTACCGTGAATGTTCTTGGAAAAACGTGGAATAGACGAATGATGTCCGTACAGCGATTCTCAACCACTGTGCCGCGAAATTCTAGGTGTGTCACCTATATAAATTTTAATAAATTTTAAATATATAATTAGAATCGTGGTTGGCGAACCTGCAACCCGTGGGTCACATATGTTTCCTTTTGTTTGCACCGGTTCCCGCGAACCGTTTCCTGAGCGAGTGAGTTCAATATATATAAAAACTCAACAAGCTTTCTTGGGTATTATGACCTGACCCTCACCACTAACAGATTTTTGTGAACCGCCAAATTTTGAAATTGTTTAAAGTGTGCCGCAACAAAAAAAGAGGTTGAGCACCACTGTAGACCTTGAAAATGTAGTCAGTCCATTGTGCAAAATCAGTTGTGTTAGATTCGTCAAAAGTTTTTAAGCGTCGACATGTATCGGCGTTTTATTTTGGGTTGGTATATATTTGTGTTTCATTGAGACCCAAAATTTGAAAATTTTCTTGTAACGTTCTGTGCTCTATATTGAAAACGTCGCACCCATACTGATTCCTTAACACAAGACTGGCTTTATTCAATTTTAACACATGCTTAACCACCGTCCTAATTTGAGGACGGGAAAACTGGAATTTTATGAAATTTATTTAATTGTAAGTGGAAGTTTGGAATTTTTTCATAGGCATCGTATTTCTTTGTCTAAACATAATTGTGTCTCATGAGGAAACTTTAAATATTAACAGTTGTGATCAATACTTGGTGGAAAAACCATGATTTTCGTTAAATTAATCCGGGAAGCAATGGGTCAATAGTTACATATGTCTTTATTGTATTATTATGTTCGTACGTATTCGAATAGCTTCATTTCTAATCTCTTGTACAATGCTCTTGTAAGCTGTAGTATGAAAAATTGAATAATCATAGCCTTGACATTGCGGTGTAGCTTCGTTCATAGTTTAATTCGTTCACATAAATTATCCGTTTGGATATGCGGTAGATAATTTGCACTTAGCCGGCTGTTTATGCAAACCGCAAATTTCCTAACGATGTATCCATCCAGATGTACACATCTGAGCATCAACGAATATAGACTATAATTGACCAACAGCAGACACCTTGACCTCATCTTGGATGTTATTTTATGTTGTTTGCCAATCCTCTAGCGTCTTAAGTTCGTGCATATCTATTTTATTAACCGCGCCAACTTTACACGCTTGGCAGGATGTTAAAGTTTTATAACATGTTTTCGAAACAGTATAATAACAAGTCTCATCTTGATTAACGTCATTGAAACGTTTTGTTTTTATGTTTGGATTAGGTACTTACACTGGTGAAGAATCTGAACGTTTTTATTTTTGGTAAATTTTGATATTTAGTACCTATGTTAGATTAGTACTTTGATGCGGAAGAGGATTTATTCACATTTATTTATACAAACAAGTATCTACAGGTCAACGGGAACGAAAGAGATGCGTATTTTCCTGTGGATTGTTCATGTTAGTATTCATTCTTTTAAGTATTTTTCATGCAGTTTTGGTGTGTTTATTGTAGGTTTTTTTCAAATTTGTGATAGAAGTAATAGCAATTACATTGTTATGATTAAGCTACAACGATAAGTTGATGTTTATTTTTTATTATTTAATGGAATTTGATTATTTCATAAAAACCTTTTAATATACCAATTTATAATGCAAAAACATATACCAGCCAATTATAAACGGATCATTGCTTTTGCAGTTTATGATATTATTGATTTTTGTTTGTGAGGCGGTTACAAGGTCCTTGATCTTATCGTTAGTGTGTGAAGAACCGTTATACACTCAATAATTTCTTGGCTGCTCTTGTTCCGCTTTCGATATTGTGTTTTCGCGCGGCTGCAGGGTTTGATATGATTTATTTCACACATCAGTAGTTAATACTTACAGAAACTTACTAATGTATAATTAGCAGGATACACAGGATACACAAGAAACTTATTTAAGTGAATTTTGATTTCTGCCCAATAAGGCTATCCAATGAATTTTGTAAATTGGTACGATTGGAAAGTTTGTAATTACGGCCGCAACTACTGTCTTGATAGAAATCGTCCTCATCATCGCTTGTCTCGCTAGACTTCGAGTGATTGTGAGATTCGTTCTCGTTGATGCTGGCTGGCATAGGTATTTCTTTGAATAAAAGAGACCACTTCAAGTTTGTTACAAACACTCGCATCAAGTTTATTTCCCAGGACAGTTTTATTCAGGTTTGAGCGCTCATAGCTGTTCTGGAAATGTTGCTGCAGTCATTCATCATTTGTTGCAAATTCTACTAGGCGATCCCATGCAGCGAGGTAATGACGATATACTGAAGTATATAAGTTCTAGTTGCATTAACCCGATGTCGTACCTATTAGACGGAACCTTCACTTTGATTTGCTTGAATGTAGGTACTGCAGGTAAATTGTGATTTTATTGCCATTGTACGAACATGTTTTCTGTGCCCAATGAAAATAATCATGAAAAAAATTATGCCAATAAAAATCAACACTGTTTTTTGATTTGGAAAAACATATTCAAAATATAATGGCTATACCATACCAAATTAAAAAAAAAATAGATATTTCTAATCGTTGTAAATTGTTTTCAGTGGTTCACTGAAAGCAACACTGCAGCCACAAGACATTCTTTATTTATATTTTTTATTTTGGCATATTCTTCATTATTGTGGAATTTCCTCAATTATCCTAATTCGGTTGGTGTCATTGAACTAAATTGCTAAATTCCATTCAATCATATTGCAACTAATTTACTACTTTATTTATATTTTTCTGCATAATATTTATTTATGCATATTATGATCTCAGGTCCTGAAACAAACACATCTGCTTGCGTATTTGAAATTTCGTCTCTCCGAAATATGTGGTTATCTCAAAATGAAATAAATTTTTTTGATAACTCCTACTAATTTTCTTATAATGAATTAGTTTTCACTTGCTATCTATATGTATCAATTACGATTACGGGAGGCCAACTTAGGTCAATGTTATTGGCTTACTTGTATATAAGAATTCCAATACTAAATCTAAGTCTACAGAATATTCAATCCAGGACAGAAGAACAGAAAAATGCAGAGGAGTGCCTGCCTCGATTAGAATGATGCGTTTTCGTGTTTCACAAAACATACTAACGACAAGTTTAAAATATTATTATTTAGCAATGTTTTTGTGATGTCTGAAATATTAGGGCTTAAGGCACCACACAATACCAATAAGTCTACGAAGTACTAATTCATTTTGTGCATCGCCTAACAAAAATAATAGCGGAAGATTTCTTGTAATCATAAACCGGGAATTGGTAATTTTAAAACTTTCATCTGATTATTTTCTTCCTGATTCATTAAAACGAGTATTGGTAATTTTAAATAGGAAACTATTAGAATGGTAATGTTTGCCAATATCTGATGATATTAGGACAGGATGTTCTTCGAGCACCAGAAAAATTAAAACTTCACCCAAAATCTATAATATTAACGCGGGACTATCTCAGACACCCTTGCCAGGCGGTTATAAATATTGTTAAAGTTAGAAAGCGGAAGGTAGAGAAAAAAAGAAGAATAATTTTAAAAAACTAAACGCAACATGTATCAATTTGGAGGCGGTAGAAAGTTCGCTGTGGCACCTTACGTTCTTGGAGAATCTGGCTAGGTTCCCGACTGTTATAGTGGCATTTTCTTTGGCCAATTGAGTATTAGTTTCGAACCTAATGTAACCCCTAGGTATTTCGTTGTCGGCGATGGATAAATGGGCCCTGCGGCAGCGGCCTGTTGGTTCAACACGGCGAAATTATGCTGCGCGATCTAATCAGGAGCAGATTGTTGTGCATTTGTGTCTTGACGCGGGAGAAGGTTTTGCAGTGCCTTCATCTGCGCCTGCCGCTGGTCGAATAACGTGAGGTTCTCTCAGTTCAAGCTTTGGTTCAACTGGACGGGGTTTTGAGATATTTGCACGACTGTAGTGTTCGGAAGATAACACCGGGACTGACAATGAGCAGACTGGGCGCGTACTTCGCTGGTATGCCGTCCATGAAGACGAGATTCATGTCTTCCTCACCAGAACACTGGAATACTTACAATTAGATGTACCCCTGCTTCTTTCCGAATACCATGTAACTGTGGTGCTTCTGTTGTGTGGTAATGAACGCCGATTGCTCGGAATCCATCTATATGAAGGCTTCTCCACTAGACGGACACTGCGACAGATGCAAAGCCGTCAATATTACTGAAGCGCTAAATCCCAACTAAAGCGCAACTTCCAATAGTACGCTATCTACCAATAAGCGGGTCCTGGGATAATCAATGTAACAATACCCTCTTTCGCCATATTATCAATACTCAAAAAAACTATAAATAAACGCCTTGTTCTTGTGCTCACCAAGAAAATTCCAAATGGTGTTTCACCTGCGCTCACTTGTCAGTACGACAACCCATACCATCGCACGCAGTGTCGTGTCTCTCATATATGCCAGGTTGAATCAGAGGCGCTGCAGGGTCGAAGGTTTTCGGAATCAGGCACCAGAACTACGCCATTCGTTAAGAGTTATATTGTAAACAACCGAGTTCATATAATCGTATATAAAATTAGGTAACGGAGGACAAACAAATATACAATTTCAGATGAACGAAATAAAATATAATATATCTCAAAATCAGCCGAACAATTTCAAACTTATAGGACTGGTAATTTTTTGTGGTAGTTGTATTTATTAACGTGTGAAGAAGAGTTCGTACTCGTGACGTAATAGTTGATAGCATTAAATTGCGAGTGGTGGAACTGCGATATTAATAGTTCAATTGCTACCACTGTCAAAGATTGGGGTGCAGAGAAACACTTGCGTAGAGTTGTTCTCGCATTGTAAGGCTCGAGGGAAATAATTACCTATTGAACTTCAGCGGTTTTAGATCTGAACAATTCGACAGCACTTTCGGTGCGTTCGATTCATTGGCAAAGAGGACGAAAGCATGGCCTGTTGCTCCACCGTCGCCGCCAGGCTTCTTTACAAACAACACGGCGTCGATGCCATCCAACACGAGTTTTCTTCGGGGGCAAAGAGGTCCAGCTAGAATCACATTACACAGCCATTCAGTAAATTGTTCCTGAAATAGCTGCAAGTCGACACAATACATATCGTCGTGTATCCACATCCACACATCCACATATTCACATCCGTGTATCGACATCCAAGTGCACTTACGACTTGTTTTGCCACGTAGTCGTAGGGTAAGTTGCGCATTCGAATGATGACGGCGCCGCACGAGAGAAATGCTTCGCAACTACAGACGGCTATGGACGCCTTCTTCCCGGTGGTGCGATCCACCTCGATGTGTTGCTCATGCCACTTGAGCTCCATATCGCGATGCTCCTGACTGACGAATCGCACCATCGCTTCGTAGTTTCGTCATCACTGAGGCGACAATCACAATACCGCCCCTGAAAACAAGAGATAACTTAACGTCAAAAACTTCAAACTTCACGCGACATAAACACAACTAAACTCCTGAAGCGCACAAACCAATTTGCCGGCCATTGCAAGAACATAGAAATTGAAATATCCTGGGATAAAGAAATTAAATTAATATTGCTATAATATTATATATTTTGCAGAAAATTACATGTAAATTCCTGTTCGGCTATCGACCATTGGCCTTCGGACTAAGACTTAACAAAAAAGTCATTCTTGCAGTGGGATAAACTCTGGAGTTTAAGAAGTTTGGTCTGGTGTGTAGGGATCTATTTAGTAGGGATGGATGCCTATGTTTTATGGGTTGAATCTTTGTTCGTCTATACAGTTCTTGGCGTTATTGGGAGTGGGTTACTGGAGTGGTGTTTTTTCGTTATTGTCCACAATGCTTTCCTTTCAAACAACAATGTCAAACAAGGGCAGGTATAATCTAGTATCGGTATGCAAATTGTCTTATAGAGTATTGTATTACCGCAGATTTTGTAATGATACTCTTACCACGGTAGGTTAATGAGCAAAAGTATTTAGCTTTAATTGTGTATTTTTCTTTGGCCAGTTGAGTGGATCTTGAGTGTTAATTTCGAATCTAATGTAATCTGCGTATTTCGTTGTCGGCGATAGATATTACTGTTGCCAGAGAATTGAATATGCCAGTTGTGTCTATTTGCATGTGCAACATAATGAGCTGTGGGCGATTAATTAAGAATTGCTATACAATTCTGATTTTCGCTAGCCATAGTTTATAGAGGAGTCCTTTGTACCACACTTTATTAATTCCAGGAATAATGCACATGTTTTTCTTTCTTAGTCGCAGCACTTGTTTACTGCAGCTATTAGTGCAATGTGCACAATCTAATCGAACATATTATCAACAATCCCGGGACAGTTGAACTTGTGGTCTGCCGTTAAACAATTGCAAATTGTAAGTATGTACTTACCTTGCAACAGTAATTCCCCTGTAGACTTCTGCAATGCCCTAATTGCTGCTTTACCAAGGAAAATCTCTCGCACGAACGATGCAATCACCCTCTATTTTTTGTTTGCATTGAAGTACAAACAAATAAAACGTAATCGATGACATGTACCGAACGCGTCTAATGAACTCAAACATCGATTGGAAGCGAGATTATGGTTTTTTGCGCAAAATATTTTGCTTCTAATGTACAGCGCGTAATAGTCGACGCATAAACGCATAGTACGTAAGAGTAAAAACATTTCGTTTAAAACTTCAATGTTTTAACGTTAAGACTATTTGCGTAAACGGAGTATTTATAAAACTATAAACTAACAATACGGTAATCCTGCGCACGGACATTGCAGCAGATAAAAACACCATAAGGTGCCGCGGTAAAAGGAACTAATCTAAGAGGACACATTTTTAAAATCCACAGATATGGTTTTCAAATGTGTAAGGATGCAAACATTTATTTGGAATATGTAGTTTCTCAATAAAGGAGAAAACCTGTTTTGGATCGTATAAGATAATCGAACAGCTGTGTTACTTCTCCTTCGTCCCCACAAATACATATCCAGCCAAACAATTTTATTGATAGACCGAAGATGAAGCAGATTTTACTCCGGCTCGGTACTAACACATAAAATTTGAATATAACTCGAGAAATTCGATTATCATTACGCAACCGAGGAGAAGCTGAGTAAAAGTAGTGGTGGCATAATCTAAAACTAAAGCACTGATAAGATCTTAGGAGTGACTTACCAAAAGTTGTATGATATTTAAAAACAGAAGAGAAATTACTTGCACATATTTTAACACTCCACGTTTTAAGATAAATACGTAGTGTAGTTATCACTTGTATAAAGTACTAGATGTTCCTGCGTTCCTCTTATAGGGTAAATTCAGGATAGTTGTGACACTTTTGATTTTGAATGAGTTTTACATTGGGCTTTCATTGAAAATTAATTAATATGAATTGTAGCGGCATAAATTTACAAAATATCCTTGATGATGTTCAGTTAAAATTAAATATACAGCTGAAGATCTTTGCTTACTGCCAAAGTCATAACCAACATTGCAAAAATTTTACTACAACGAGTATCCTCAACACTAACTGATGCGACAATACTTGTTGCCTCGTAAGTTGACTCAAGTTTTTATGAACGCCGCGACAAATTTTCGCACACCAAAAAAAAAACGCACGAGTCTGATCTTTCATTTTCTTCGGGCTTTAGGTTAGAAAACGTAACAAGTCTCCCAGTGTTGCAACTATTCTGAGTTTATCCTAAATTTTCATTGTAGTAAAACTTTATTTAATATCAAATATATAAGCAAAAAAAAATTTTTTTCTTAAAGAATTAAAAAAAAACATTTTGCTTCAAGAAAATATATTTCGTATTGATGGAGGTCACATATAATCGAAATACAATATGCAGCAGATTAATATGATTTTATAATGCTGATATGACGCTTGAATACCTATACCTGAGTGCAAATTTTATTTTCTGATCAAATCATTCAAAAAAATGGTTAATTTAGGTATACATCAAATTTCTTGTTTATTTCAAATATATTTTGGCATTTCCTATTTTAACTCAAACTTAATACAATTAGGAATTAGCGACCCCAAACCACAAAACTCATTACCGTCGCTCTGCGGACGAATTCTAAATGCTCATTTCCGGCCTGTCTCCCCGTTATTACCACAGGGCTTTCCATCATTCACGTTTTCGTGCATTGCGGTTAATAAGCTTTTTTAGGGTGCGCACTTTGTCGAAACGAGCGCGTGCTTTCTGCACGCAGTGCACACTCACAATCAGTTACAAAGTAACATTGCCGCTTGGTGAAAACGTCGGATCCCGAGCTGTTTTCTTTGCTCGTCTACTCTTAAGTATTTTTATTCCTGGTAATGCCAGTTGAACAACCACCTATTACACGTGGCAGTAATTATAGTATACTACTAGCGGTAGCCGTGGTGTATGTCGGGATTGCGGTTGTGCCTCCCCCAATTATGTACCACGGCAATATAACGCTGATGGCGATACAGAATAAACACGTCATACCCATGATGAAACTTCCAGGCGCGTTCATGTTGTCCGGCCATTCAATCTCCTCCAATTCGTGCTCTCCTCGCAGAAATTCCCTTATATCTGGTTCGCATCGAAAACTCACTCTGTAAAAGTACACATTCTATAAATAATCTGGTAGAGATGCAAGTGTAATATAATTAAGTATAGATCAGGTGTGTTAATTTGCAGTGCTGTATAATTTTGTATCTAAATGATTGTCGTTACATCATAATACTGGACACTTTTATAGCGTTGGAAAACTGCCATTCAAATTACTACTAATATGAATCGCAGTTATAATTGATTTAAACATTAAAAATCAAGGTTAATTGCAATTGCTGTCTCTACCTGCATTTTTTTGATGCCATATCATTATCCTCACGTCTCCAGAATCTGCCGCTTTCTGTGTTAGCCAGTATCCACTGTGGTTCAGGAACCCCAAACTTTTCCATAATTTTCATATTGACAAAACTGACAAAACATCTAAAATAGTTTATTTTCATCAATATGTCAGTACATATTTGTTATTTTTTAATGTTTTGTCCACTTGCTGTACCTACTTAAAATTGGCACTAAAATCGCTCTGCGTGGACATACGAAACAACGTTCGAACGGAAACTAATTCAGAAATGAAGTGCGAGTACATGAGCGTGGCGGCTTTAGTACCGCAATTCTCCTATCGAATGCGCGTTTGTTAAGTGTTTGAATAGGTTATCTCTCGAGTCAGTCCATTTTGCAACATAAGTGCCAAAAATTTATATTTGGCGCGTGCCATCGCTTGCGTGAGGAACTTACGCGTAGTTCGTAGTAGCTTTGCCAAAACGGTGTTCTTTAAGCAACGTAGTTGTTATTGTCACGTGGGGTAATGGCAGCGACGTAGATGTGACGCAGTTAACAATCCGTATTTATGTCATTGTTTTATAGGAATATTTACGCTGTCACATTGTTTTGTTATTGAGAAATATCAATATTTCAAATTGCTGTATGCAAATACTGCGTTTCGTTACAATTTAATTCAGATCACGCGTTTATTTGCATGTGGTATGCTGATAAATGACGACTTTTATGGATACCCTTTAGATTATGACCTTTCAACATATTACATTAATTTGGAGTGTTTAATCATTCTATTCTGTGCGAGTGTAAATTACGTTAATAAGGAACGGAGTCTGTTTGCGTTACTAAACAAATTTGCATTTCATTTTTAAAATCATCATTTCCACTGAAAACAAGAAACAATAATTAATACATGTTCTTTGTTTCGTGTTGTCCTATCAATCGTCATATTGAGAGGCGGGTAGAAACATTTCAAACGTTTCAATGAGTAATCTTTGCAATTAAACAGCGAACAATAAACGAGTAAAGGTTAAATGTATTTTTTTCAAGATTCTAATCGCGAAAGTATGGCTTTCTATAATGACACAATTACTTTAAAGGGGTACTATGGGGAAACAGCGGAACAATAAAATTGATTATTAATTTATCAAGTTAAAACCCGATTAGTCATTATTGCTACGAACAAATTTCAATTAGACATATTAACCTATTTTTAAGTTAAAGATTCCTTTGTTCGACATGTTTTTGCAATTTTTATGTAAACATATTTGTTTTTCATCCCTCGGTTAGATAAGAGATATGTTATAGTTCAATGCCTCCTTGCTGATATGAAAAGATGATTTTATTATTACGTGGAGTTCGATCTTCCGCAATTATCGCTCTTTATGGATCAGACGCGAACGACTTCTAACTCGTGCTCACTGCAGTTCTGTCGAGAGTGCGAGTGCGATCCAAATCTGGCGGTCGCACTCGTACTCTCGACCTCTCTACGCTCGTGAATGCAACGACCGGAAATGAGCACGAGTTAGAACTCGTTCTCGTCTAATCCCTTACATTACCGCCGATAATCGGGAATCTACTATATATATATATTGAGTGGAGTTATAAGTAAGGCGCATGAAAACTGAACGAATGAACGTCTTTGTTAGCATTCGTAATCTTCAACAAGGAGGAGGACCCCCCAAAATTGGCCCCTCATATTCTTCGAATCTAGGCCAGCACATCTTTAGCAATAGCGGAGAATGCATAATTGATCGTATTGTTTTTATATTTAAAAACAGCCGTTTCGTTTTTATAAACGAAAATAACGTTCATTAATTATTGCTCAACCAAATACAATCCATTTTCTTCCTGAATTTTCTCATCTCTATTTAAAATGACGAAAAATGTTGGCGATAATACAACAATTTTATCCACTAGATTTTCTCATCTCTATTTATGGAATAACGAAATATATATATATTCAATTATTTATATTATATGTGACAATTTGGAAATAATTTTCAATTTCCGCGAATTTAAGATGGTTTGAAAAACAATTAGTTTTGATATTTATTTTCCATAATACTCTTTATTTACTTACTTATTATAAGAATTCCAATCACTTAGGAAAAGTTTTTGGTAATTTCCGACAGCCTGTTCTCAGTGTATAAGTTAATGTCCTGTGCAATACAGTGTGCCAATCAAGATGCTCGATAAAGATACAAAATCACTTTAGTTAGAGGCTTAACATCACCCACACATTTCAACTGCGATGTCGGACGAACTATTTGGACCAATGGTCGAATCGCGTCTATGCTGTGGTGTGGCAACGACTATCGTTTGTGTTAGCATCGCATGAAGTAAGCGTTGTATATTGCTATAGAAATGAACGAATGCGTAAGCAAGTAGCCGTTTGTTTGACCAGTTACCATGCACAATTCCCCGATACGTAACTTGTACGCTATATGTTCATTTATTGTGGCTACCTAAGTTTCTAACAATAAGTTAGAAATATATAGGTTGGTAATCGAGACACCCGTATTATGTGACGGTTGTTCGTGTTGTAATGTACCGAGAATGGTAGGAGTCAATTGGAAAGTTGAATTTTTACAATCCTTGAACATTAAATTTTAAACCATTTAAATTTACAATTAGATTATTGTATGTATTTATCTATCGATGCAAGTTAAAATTTGGTTATTCACAAATTGGATGCTGTCAAAATCATAACAAACGTTAGAAAATTTTCAGTTTTGTGAAATTCTTGCCAAGGGTGCAAGGGCTGCAAAGTTCGTTATGACTTGGACAATGACCAAGTTCAACACCTGTTTATTTAATTTTAACTAAACATTATTGAGGATATTTTTTAAATGTATGCCCATACAATTCATATTAATTAATTTTAAATCAAACGCCCAATTTCAAACTCAAATATATACTTTAATTATATATAATTATTTATAATATTTAATTATATACATTTTCTGTTAGCGACCTCTGTTAAAGGGAACTAGTGTTGGAAAAATTTCACTATACAATATCATATATATCATATGCCTAACATTATGCTCACGAGTCTAACAAGTTGCCTATGATGACTATTCGAATTGCATTGTTCGCTTATTATTGCGTATCTCTACAATGTATGAATAAACGCTTCAAAAAGGTTATAAAAAATACTATAGTTAAATTCTTTCAACGTTGTTTATCAGTCAATAATGAAATTATTTAACATTTATTGTGGTGGTTTTATTTAACCATAATTTACATACTACATAATTTACATACATCGATTGATTTTTAATCTCAATAAATTTTAATAGAATTTCTTAATCACTTTCCAATCAAATGCCCAATTTTAAACTCGCATATGCCCTTTAAATTTTTTAATTTCTCCTGGTGACTTCTAGCAAAGAGAACTAACGTTGGAATTTTCACCATGTAATGAAATTCTTAAAACGTTGGTTATATCTTTAAAGATTATCGAAAGTCAACACCTGTTATTTTATTTTAAAAGAACTACATCGAGAGCATTTTTGTAAATTTATACCACTACAATTAATATTAATTATTTTCAAAATTTATACC
>JARRAA010001320.1:0-41143 GCA_030557295.1 Ecitodaemon sp. MM-2014
GTAGGTTTAAACAAACGATGCGAACATTACTTCGCGAGCAACCTCGTGGAGTAAGTTCGGGCTCGGCACGCTTGATTATTACTTATCAGCGCGTGGTTAATGCAGTTCAAAGTTCTGCTAACAAACGCATTGGTGGGAGGCGCACGAGTTTAACGTCGAAGATGTAAACATTTACAACATTGTTGTTTCACTATTTATAGTGACATATATCCAGCGCCAGCCTCTTTTGATAGAGCTCGCCAAGAGAATGCTGAAATTTTAATGTGCATATAATATAGTGGTATAAATTTACAGAAATATCCTCAATAAAGTTTAAAATGAAGTACACAGCTGTAGTCAAGTCATAACCAACGTTACAAGACTTTCACTATTACATAGTTAGCATGGTTAGCATCGTTAGCATCGTTAAAATCAGAATTTAATGATGAAACACGTTGAAATATTGGTGGAAGTTGTTAGGTGGCGCTGGAAACATAAGAACGAGCTTGCCTTTAAACGGTCAATGGGTTGCATACGTTGCACGTAACGATTTCGATATGTGAACGATTCGAGCGTCCGAAAGCTTCGTTCTAATTATTCCCGCATTCCAAAACATCGCCGCCGCCTGCCGCGCATTCTCGGTAATATATCGCCTGAAAATTTCATAAACGAGCGTAGGGGGATACCCAATCCTAAGTATAAATGAAAATAGAAAAAGAGACTTTGATTAAGAAGTCTTGGCGGCGCTCCAAGCGCCCGACGCGCGCGCGCCGTGTAAATAAATGCGCTGGATACGAAATTAGGCGACGCGCGAATTTATGAATATCTCCCGCCTTCCGGCCGCGCGCGGCGACGTTTTGCATCTTGCGTTTACGACTTCCTGCGCGCCCGCCATTACGCGCGCGGCGCGCCGAATGGAAATATCTTGGATTTGGGCGAAACGCGTCGCGCGCAAACTCAAAGTTTTCATTGTTGCCGCGCACGCCGCCGACGCGATTCAATCGCAGTCGCAAGTGGATAATGATTTGCACGAAAACGCAACATTCTTTCGAGTTCAATAACACACGGCTATTTAGCGTCGATCCGAGAACGAAAATATCTCCAAGTTCATTCGAATTGGGTCTGGGAAGTCTTCATTCACGATCTAGTCGCCGATGCGATTATTTTAATGGGCATGTCGTTTGTTAAGCCTTGCAGCGCAATTAGAGGATGTGGACTGGCGTTTAATTGTGAGCAGTCGCTCAAATACTTAGGGGAGATTCGGGTAAAGACGACACCATAACTTTTCAGTGTTCAGTTGATTGTTGTTGCTTTGACACTAAACCCGAACCACCGCTATCAGTTATTAGGCGGTACACAAAACCAAAGTCTACGATGTTTACGAAGATTGAAACAGGTAAATTTTTGGAGGGTCGAAGAATCCGCATAATAATGAGGTTGTAAACGGGCAAACGGACAGAATAAATTAACAAATAAAATTTAAGGCACTTTTTTGTCATTTTGTGCACCGCCTAAGTAGGGTAGCGCGGGGCTAGTTGGTCTGTGGGGTAAGAAGGGCATTTCTAAAAATCTATACACCGGACCATAATATTAGGAGTTTCGTAAAAAGAATTCATTGTTCTAATTTTAGATTTAATGTTACCTCATGTACATCGGTAATGCTCAAATTTTTCAATATCGTCCTAAGTGCAAAAAAATTCTCGAATCTCACACAATTGATACTTTATAACCGTCAATGTACGAGTGCTTCTTCCATTTACATCAACATTTTTCGAAGTATCGCATTCGTTCCGTCCCATCAGTTTCTGCCATAAAACAACACCCCATGCAAACAGCGAGGAAAATTACAACGACCATTAATCCTTATAACAACTGAATCTTATAAGTGGCATCTACTGTATTATACATGCAACGTTTCTAGATACAACGTCTTCTAGTGTGGCACGGTGCCTTGTGCGCTAGCATTAATTAACAAGCTGGAAAATCATGGAGGGCGGAACGAGATAGCGAAAATAATCTGTTAGGGCATTCATTGCAACTTTACGTTGTATATGTCCTTCGTGTTCAGCAGCGACGCATAATGAAATTTGACTAACCGCCAGTTTTCAAAATCCCGCTACGCGAAACCGTGGCGCCACCTTGCGTTGCGATCGGAGACTTCCTCCCCACTTGTGTTGTGATGTGTTAGTTATCTTTACGGGAGTTACGGAACAATTTTCGGTTCGCATTCCCATTGTAAACATGAATTAAAGCTGTGCGAATCTGTTAATGGTATTAATCTATTGTTTTACTAATTGACTCGAAGTTCGATTTTCCCGCGCGCTTGCAAGAATTAATCGCTCGCAATGGGTGTGCCAAAGTTTTTCCGGTACATTTCCGAGCGGTATCCGTGTCTCACCGAACTCGTTAAAGAATATCAGGTATGATAACCTCAAACCGATTAAAACCGTACGAAAATATGGCAAATAATGCACTTGCAGATTCCCGAATTTGATAATCTGTACTTGGACATGAACGGCATTATTCACATGTGCTCCCATCCGGATGACAACGATCCGCACTTTCGGATCACCGAAGAGAAAATCTTTCAGGACATTTTTCACTACATCGAGGTCTTGTTTCAAATGATCAAGCCTCACAAGCTGTTCTTCATGGCCATCGACGGAGTTGCTCCGAGGGCCAAGATGAATCAGCAGAGGGGGCGTCGTTTTAGGACTGCCAAGGAAGCTGAAAAGATGGAGCAGAAGGCTCGCGAGAAGGGCGAAGCGATGCCGGAACAGGCCAGGTTTGATTCCAATTGCATCACACCTGGGACAGTATTTATGAAAAATTTGCATGATCAGCTGAAATATTTTATTGTAAATAAGGTTAGCACTGATCCACTCTGGCAAAAGTGCAAAGTTATTTTATCTGGACATGAGGTTTGTTTATTTTTGTTATCATTATATTAGTTTAAGGGTCTCACACATTCATTTTGAATCGATTTCCCTGAGCTTCTTAAGGGACTGGTTCAAAATTGATGTGCTTTCATGTATAGTTGTCATTAGTGATAATTGTTTTTAAAGAACTCCAACACAAGTCCAATTGGAGTTGTGTTGTAGTTCAATTGGAGTTTGAGAATTCCTGATAAAATTGAGTCCCATTCTCAGATGTGATAATCAACGGTCTTTTACATTGATATGCATCAATAGGATTTGTAGTTCGAGCTCTCGATTGGCGTTCTTTAAGTGTACCTACTAAGAGATTTTTCTGCTTAATTTATGCTTCCAAGAAGAAGAAAATTTTCGTTGTATTTTAAGCCCCTAAAACGAATCATTCAGAATTTCTGTGTTATGTTCTCGTACATTTCCGTGTTTATTCATAAATTATTCTATTTTTATTGAAGAAGGAAGGGCACTCCGACGAACTTTTCTTCCTTCATCATATTATCCTTTTGCAGTTGCAGAGAATGTCTGATAAAATCGTGTCCCATTCTCGGATGTGATAATCGGCGATCGTGCACGTCGATTTTCACCAACGGGTCGCTATACCAGCCGTACTCTTGATTCGTAGTCTGCGGTCTCGATTGGCGCTCCTTGGGCGTGGCCACCGTGTGCAGATTTATTTCGTCCACGGTGACGACGAACTCGTCCACCGGCGTCAGTCCCTCGTGCCTCGAGTAGAATTTAGCCGTGAGCGGGCGCAGTTTGTAATTCCGACGATAATTTTCATAGGGGACGTAATAGCTCTTCTCGCGTTCGCACGCCTCTCTCAGGGATTTTTCCGTTTTCACCGTCAACATGTTTGCGAAAAGATAACGATGAAATGCGAATATTGACGTGTGACAATCTTGAAATAGTTTGCGTTGCACGCATACGTGTTGCCATGATAATTTGTTTACTTCCAGACGCCTGGAGAAGGAGAGCACAAAGTAATGGACTACATTCGTTACCTAAGGGCGCAGCCGGGCCACGATGCTAATACTAGGCATTGTTTGTATGGCCTGGACGCGGATTTGATCATGTTGGGTTTGTGCACGCATGAACCGCACTTTTCCCTCTTGCGCGAGGAAGTTAAGTTTGGCAAGAAGAACAGTCAAAAACGCAAAAATGTGCCTGAGCAAATCACCTTTTACTTGTTGCATCTTTCGCTCATGCGGGAGTATTTAGAGCAGGAGTTTGTTGCCGTAAAAGACACGTTGTCCTTTGGTTACAACATCGAGAGTATAATTGACGACTGGGTAGGAATTTGTTACTCGATGCTAGCAAGAGAACATTGTCTAATTAGATAATGTAAAATATTTCTAGGTGTTAATGGGATTCTTAGTGGGAAATGACTTTATCCCGCATTTGCCCAATCTGCACATTGCCAACGGTGCGCTTCCGTTGTTATACAACGCTTACATGAAGGTCCTGCCCACTTTCGACGGCTATATTAACGAGAACGGCAAGTTGAACCTCGTGCGCTTTGAGAAGTTTATGGCTGCGTTGTGCAGCATCGACATGGAGCAGTTCAGCGAGCAATATGCGGACCTGAAGTACTTCGAGGGCAAAACTGGACGGAGGCCGAACGAAAAAGAACGCACTAGTGTTAGTAATCCGCTCATCAATAATGTTTGAATTTGAAATGTAAAATGTTTTGTATCCCATGCAGTACAAGCCCAGGAAGCTGGAAGCGTGGCAGGGCGAGGACGGCGATGGGGGAATGTTTGGGGCGCTCGAGGGCGAAGAGGTGAAACCTGTCAAGTCCGATTTGGCTGCCCTCATTAAAGCTACAAAAGACATGGTACTTAAAACATGAATCGCGTTAAGAATGTGAGCTAATCTACATGTTTTATTTAGTTTGTCGAACCGTCCGAAAAAAACTTGTGGGCGTTGGCCGACGAGACCGAGGAGGGCGATTCAGAGGCTATAGAATCCGAATCGGAGAGTTATAGTGAAGACGATCTTCTCGACGCCGAGTTTAAGCTCCACAAGAAGGATTATTACATGAATAAACTTCAATACGCACAAGTTACACCGTGAGTATCATCTTCTCAACAAAAAAACACACTTTTTGCAAATTACTAAAGTGCCGACGCTGTGAATTTATTTGTTTTCCTGTAGTGAAGTAATGCGTGCCCAAGCCGAAGGATACGTCCGCGCGATTCAGTGGAATTTGAATTATTACTACAATGGGGTGTGCTCCTGGTCGTGGTATTACGAACATCACTACGCGCCTTTCATCTCCGACATAAAAGACTTCAAAGATTTCAAAATCGAATTCGATCTCGGCAAACCGTTCATGCCATATGAACAACTGTTGGGCGTATTGCCCACTGCGTCTAAGAAATTGCTCCCGGACTGTTACCATCCCTTAATGGAAGATCCCAACTCCCAAATTTTCGATTATTATCCAACTACCTTCAACACTGATCTTAACGGCAAGAAGCAAGATTGGGAGGCGGTTGTGCTAATTCCTTTTATCGATGAAAATAGACTCCTGGCCGCCATGGCTACCTGTAATGATAAGTTGACGGACGAGGAGAAACGAAGGAATTCCCACGGCCCGATGCTAGTTTACGAATTCACGACGCACGAGTTAGGCGCGTACGAAGCTCCGGAATATTTCCCACCTGTTGCTCACAACCATGCGATGTGCACGATGGTCGCTAACGAAGATATACGTATCCCTCAGGAGAGGCTTGTGAAGGGCGCTTATCCGGGAGCGTTGTTCGATGTTTATTATCCCGGGTTTCCAACTATGAAGCATTTGAAGTACAAGGTGATTATTGCGGTCTATTGTGGTAGGTGGTATTATTATGTGCGAGATACTAATAATTCTTGTGTGCTTTAGAGTTTTCTCAAGAAAGGCGGTGTTAAAGTTTTCGATCAACCTAGTCGCGGTGAGACTTTGTACTTGGAGATTTTGCCCAAGGCGGCGCCGGAAGTCGAAGTTATCGCGCGGCAATTGCTTGGCAAAGTTATTTTCGTTTCCTGGCCACATCTCGTCGAAGCATTGTAAGCGTACACCGATTTTAAGTTTTAAGAACAAAGATTAATTCATAATTTGCACGCTTTCTTAAGGGTTGTATCTATTTCTACGGAGGAGTTCCGATATCATCCAACAAATACGCCCGAAGAGTATAGTATGGAAACTAATAAGGGCAATGTTCATCAGAATTGGCAAATTGAGAAGAATGGCATTATTGAATAGTAAGTGCAAGTAGTGTGATTGATATTAAATGGTATTAACTGGTTGCGATTTAGCTATAAAGATAAAAGAGGTATCGAGGTCGGAGAGACTCAGGTCCTAGTCCATTGCCAATTGATGACCGGACGCAAATATGTTTTCACGTCGCAGGGTCGCATCAATCTTGAAAAGCAATGGTCCGAAACGACCAATGCTTACCCGTTGCAAGTCATCGTGCAGGACATTGTGCAGCACAGTGCTGAATATAAACCGTTTAAGAATATCGAAGATGTTTTCACTGTCGGCTCAACGTGTTTCATGCTGGGGTTGCCGCATTACGGACATGGAGGCATTGTAAGTTTTGTTTCCCTGATTTGGAAATGGAAACGTGAATCGTTTCTTTTATTTGAATCAGGTGGAAGATAGCACCGAGGCACTGAAGAAGAGCCGTGTCAAAGTATCGTTAACGGTGACAGAGGAGCCCGATCTTCGAGAACTTATGAAATACGAGCAGAAATTAACAACGTCTTACTTCCCAGTGTACATCGCGGCATCTTCGTCGAACGTCTCCAAGCGTTTATTCTCGCGTATCACTGGCACGATACTTATCATTTCGGGCGCCAAGCGGGAGGGCTTAGGCGAAGATGCGCCGAAGCAGAACGTCGGATTGAATTTAAAGTTTAACAAGAAGAACGAAGAAATTCCTGGGTATACCAAGAAGGAATCCGCCTGGCTGTACTCGCACAAAGCGGTCGATTTGGTTTTTAATTACCAACAAAAGTTTCCCAGATTGTTTACGTTTTTAGAAACTAGTAAGAACTGTGATGTTTATTACGAGTACGAGATATTCCCGGAAGATAATGGGTAGGTTATATTCGTTTTCTCGATGGGTATTGTTTAATATTTAACGGTATGCGATTGTTTAGGAGTGGCGAAACTGTCAAAGCAATAATTAGCTGGTTAAAGGAGCAGGAATACTACTCTATTGAAAGACAACAATGTGGAAGCAACCATCTCGAGCCTGACGTTGTAAAAGAACTCGAACAGCTGGTGGATGACCACTACGCTAATAAAGACGTTTCTAAAACGGTCATCATGCAAGTGAAGCCATTCCTGCTGTTCAAGGTAAATATTCTACTAGAATTTTTATTTGTTCAGTGCACATGAGTGATTTATCGATTCATTGTCGTGAGGGATCGTTCGTACAATTCCTGGCGATATGCAAATCTAGAATCCGCGGTGTCGCTCTTGAATAATTCTCGGTTTTTGCGGTGGTCCTCGTTGCTGCATCCCCAGGCTTCGGTCGGGGACAATATCCACTTCCAATCTTTATTCCAGTTAATGACAATGTAGGCGATTAGGTTCGTTAAGAAAATCAACACCATTAGAGAGAAGACGGCGACTTGGATGATAAATATCCAGAACGTTTTAAATCCTCGTATCGTCCACGCCCAGTGATGAAAATTCGCGACCGACACAACGCACAGCACCACGGGAATTACGTAGAATATGTATTGCAGCGTGTTGATTTTCTTGTTGAGCATGAAGTGGACGTCCACGATGAGTCTTCTCGCGCCGTAGAAGTAGAAAAGTCCGATCGCTTCTATGCTCGTTATGAATGCGATGAGTGTCGAGGAGCAAAAGTTTTCCATTTCTTTAAACAGCGAATCGCCGATAGGGGAGATGTATAGGGGCATTATGAATATTATCATGAAGCAGAGCATTGCGATCGAGAAGCGCCTCAGATAGTACACGCAGTGGAAGGCTTCGTGGAGTCCTCCGGTTAGGGTGAATAGTAGAAATATCAGATATCGAACGCCGGTGATGTATAGATAGAAGAAATATGAAATTGTCCAGAGCTGTTGGTGCGATGGCCATTTCAGTAAAACTGCAGGAATTTTGACAAAGAGCAAATTCGTATCTTCGCCGGCAACTTCTTCAAATGTCGTATTCCTATTTGCCGCTTCTATGGCAAGACTGGAATAGACGAACAGCGTGAAGAGAACATCGGTTATAAGATTGCAAAGCGGCGTTAGCACTGCAAACGTGTAAATGTTTCCTCGAAACTTGCCATGTGCAGAGATACAAATCAACCCGCCCATTCCCAGGCCAATGTTAGTCAATGCGTTGTTCACTACGTCCGCCCACATCTGATAGTCGAGCAACATCTCGAAATCCGGCTCAACAAAGAGCGTTAGGCCAACATAGCTGCTTTGGTTCATGATGGCAGATACGCAGAGCACGGATATTATAACCAATGGCGTTAATGTCAAGAACGTGTGCAGTTTCTCCACGCACCTGATGCGTTCCACTAAGCATCCCCCAACAATCGCGAGCGTCGCCAATACGAAAAGGAATAATCGCACATTCATTTCCGCAAAACTTTTCGCGTTTTCGCTCAGTACCACGAGGCGATAAAAGTGCTCCACGCTGCTCTGCGTTTCGGTGGAGTTCTTGTAGGGGAATTCTTGTAGAGGGTCCACTGCGCTCACGCAGATCTCCGTCGCCCATGACGGATCGCACCGGGACCAAGGAATCGTGGTCTCGAAGGACTTCAGCAAGTAGTATCCTGCGTGCGTCGTGGTGTAGAGGGAGTAGTGGGTGGTGAAAAACGTTATCGTCGCTACCGACCACGTGATTCCACGGAATAATGGCGCCAGACGCCACACGTCTATGAAGCCATTGTTGCTGTATTGTCCCACTGCCAATTCGGCGAAGGCGAACGGTATGATGAGGAGGGTCGTGACGACCGAATATGGCAGGAGCACTTGAACGTTACCGTACTTGTGAAACAGAGCCGGGAACTTGCGAGCGTTCCCTAAGGTGTTGCTCCAACACAGCAATGCCATCGCATATTGATTGGACGATGACCACAAATGGAATTTGTCGCGCGATTTCAGTTCCACGGCGGCCATTTTGATTCTATTCAGAGATCCATGCGCAAATTTTCGAACGCGGAAACTATTTGATTCAAAAACGGAGTAGACATTAAATTGAAAGTTGTTTTACTTATCGTGTTTTCGATTGTCATAGTTATGAGCACATGTCATTGCCGCAGATCTGGTGTCGTTGGCTGTGTCTGACGATGGTAATAATTTTCTATAATTCGTTGTCGACCACACGTTATGTATAATTGTTGTCCGAGTGTTTTCAGCGCGGTCGAGGTATTTGCTAAATATTTATCCGTTTCACGTGCAAGTTATTGTTACTAGAGGAATTGTTGCCGTTTGTTGCAGCCGGGCCTATTAATGGGCAACATTTCACCCGACCCGAAGGCGACATTCCGGCTGTACGATCGCGTCGTGAGCATACGCGAGAGTTTCACCGTACCGCTGGGCTACGTGGGGACAATCATCGCGATCCATAAGTCGATCACTGGCAAGCCCGACGACTTCTTGTACGACGTGCTCTTCGATAAGCCGTTCCCTGGTGGATTGTCGCTCAACTGCTCGAATCTGCGCGGGTACAAGATGTCCAGATTGTCTTTGATTAACAGGTCACATGGTGTGCGAGAAATGGAGATAAAAACTGGCAAACCAGGTACTTGTAGTACAATTATCTCAAATTGCATTGATATTTATCTGTGGGTTATATTGCGTAGGGCAATTGTATCAAAAAATTGGTTACAATCCGTCGCCGTTTGGCGGAAGCACGCAAAAGTTCCATAACCCAAATCAGAATTCTGCGTTTGCTGCTTGGACAAATCGCCCGCAGCAACAAGACCAGGGTTTCCAAAATGCTCCCGGGGCCAGTTCCTTGCCCTTGCCCGGGTTTGCACACCAACCACCTAACGGGTCAAATCCAAACAAGAACAGTGCCGCTCGCAAGAACGCTAAGAAACCTAAGTTGCCCAATCAACAAGTTGATTTCATGCCGTTCAAGAAAAGTGCGCCTATTTCAAACGGCGATCAGGCACAGGCTAGTAATAAAGAGCGTGTCGTCCCCGAGCAACCTAAACAAGCACCAGTTTATCTGCAGAGTCAGCAGGTGAAAATTGAAAAGAGTCCGGAGAAGCAAAGGTCTCCACTTAAACAGCCGCAACAACAACAAGAGGTTGGCGGTGTTTCCTTAACGGCTAACGATCTTTTTGCAGTAAGTGGTAAAACAAGGGGAACATAGTCGGGCACTGATCACATTTTATTGTTGCAGCATGTTTCTGCGCAAATGCAGAAAATGAACATAACATCTCCCCAAAGCGCTGCCATGGTATTTCCCCCTGTCATCCAAGCCAATCCGCCATTGCCTTTTAATCCAAACATGCCCCAAAACGCACCATTCCCGCCTAACCAAGCGCAGGGTCCTCCAGTCACATATGGATTGCAGCTGCTCAACGAGTGTCAGAGACGCGGACTTGGCTGCCCGCTGTATAATTACTGCCACGATGCAGCCACGCAAATGTTTCAGGTTCAATTGAAACTACCTTTCATTAAAGAACCTATCTTCGGCCAACTCGCGCACACGAAACTTGAAGCGACCGAAAGCGTTGCCAAGATTGGCCTGGAGAAACTCTGCTCAAGCGCTCCTCCGATGGCGTTCCCTGCGCCACCGATGCAGTGGTGCATGCCCGCATCAAACAACTCGCGTCCGCCTAGGCCGAGCCAACCACTAATGCATCCGCAGCAACCGCCTCAGCCTCCGCCGCAGCAACAGCCACAACGATTTATGCCGCGCATGCCGATGCCACAGCAACCGCAAGCATCTCCTCCGCTGCATCTCAAGCAACAACAATTCCAACAGCAAATGCAACAGCTGCACCAGCAACAGCAAATGATGCAGCAGCAACGGCCCACGGCACCAGTTGTTCAACAACATCAACAGCAGCAGCAGCAGCAACTGCAACTGCAAAATAAACCAAATCCCGCCCAGTCAACTCCGTTTGTTCCACTGCAAGCCGTCAAGCAGCAACGCATTCATCGTAACAGCACCAGTTCGCAATCATCGGCGAAGAAGAATTCGCAAGGACGTAAAAACGAGGAAAATCGCGCCGGCAACAATCAAGCTCAAGGGCAAGATAAGTCGCCGAGGAATCCTCACAAGAACGGCCGCGACTCGCGAGAAAGTTCCAAGGAAAAGGACGAGAACGCGGGCAAGCCACGGCGCGAGCGTAAGATTCGCATCGCGGCCAACTTTTCAGTACAACCCTAACTGTCATCTCAAACGCACCCTATGCAAGCCAACACGAAGAGTACTTAATAATCTCTTTACGACGAGACAAATCAACTTGACTGATATTGCCATGTAATTTAGTTCATTTAGATATAGAGCTAGAGTATATTTTGTACAAATTGCATAGGTGTGAGATGCGACCATTTTATTTTAAAAAATTTTCAGATTGTTCGTTGAAGCAAACGATTGTGTTTTAAATGTTTTCTTTCGTGATTAGATATAAATCGTATTTCTTAAATGAAATGTATTGATTGCTCTCCTTGCGATTAAACATACTGTGTAATATCCACGCGTCTTGTGGTGGGGCGGGCGTTCGAGGAGGTTAGAATTTTGATGCGCTCGGTGGAGTCGGTGCGATCCAGCGCGTTTCTTTGTTATTTTCGCGCTATAACTAAAGCGTATTATTTACTGTGCGTATTATTATCATCGCTAGAGTTAAGATGGCCGAGGTGTAAGTTTTCTAAGTGATCTTGCAAAGATTTGGCGTTTCATTCTCGTAATTTTAGCGACGCATTATTAGACGACGAGGACGTCGACGATTTCGATTTGGGTAAAGATGAGGAGGCAAAGCTTTTGTACGGCGACGATGACGAAGATGAAGGTTTGTTTATAACTATTACGACAATTAGATAATAACTGCGTGAACTTGCGCTTTAGGCGATTTGTTGGAAGATGAACAAGAGGACAGCCACCGGGACAAGTTTGCCAGTGAGCGGGCGCAGCAGCACATAGAACAAATTGAACAGAAACATGAAAATAGCAAAAGCTCCAGGGATAATCATTATCCTAGATACAACAGGGGCAGGGGTGCTGGAAGGGGGTCAGCTAGAGGCAGAGGAAGATTAGGACCAAAACCCACTTACAATAAGCTATGTTATGTGAATCCCTCATTTTTGCAACAAGGAATGAAGAAACCAGTACAAAGTGTTCAGCCATGGCTCAATCAACCTAGACAGTATGGTGGGCCTGAGAGAATTGTTACAAATGCACCTTTTAATGGGACACATTTATATAACCAGCAGCAACAACAACAACAAATGGTAAAGTTGAGCAGACTATGACAAAATTTGTGCAATGTGATAATTAATGATTGTTTTTATGTAGCCTATGAATAATCAGCAGTATGGACCACCCCAACAGCAGTCCTGGCAGCCTCCACCACCACAACAGCAGCAGCAACAACAACAGTTTGCACCTCCTTCACAGAATTATTGCAACCGCCCTATGCAGTCAATGCAGCAACCCCAACAGCAGTGTTATCCCCCTCAGATTCCTCAAAACCCACAATATAATCCACACATGCAATCGTATCCTAATCAACAACCGGGTCCGGCACCGCCGCCACAGTTTAATTACGAGCACCCGCAAAAACCAGGTTATCACGGTAACGGTCCGCAAAATTACAACTCCAACATGAACGCGAACTATAATCAATTCTCGCAGCCGCCGCAACAATATCAATCGCAACAACATAACGTGCCGCCGGGATCGATGCAACACTATAATCAACCACATCCTCCAAGCATGCCTCCCCAACAGCACGCCTCTTATCACATGCAACACCCGCAACAAATGACGCCGAATAATCATAATTATTACGACGCACCGCAACAATCGCAAAACTATAATATGAATCAAAATCATTCACAAAATTACCAGAATCAATCTCTAGGGCCACCGCAACCGCAGCCGTATCAAAACAATCCTCCTCCTCCTCCACAAAGACACTCGGGGCCGTTGCTGCAACGACCACCATTGTTGGTACATGAAAGCGGGCAACAACCCAATAATCAACACTTTTCGCCCGCGCCTCGACAACGGTTCAGTCCTCCGAGCCATTTTCATAATCAGAACCATCATTTCCGACCGAACATGCGGCCGAGCTTCAACAACCACAATCGGGAGTTTGGCGGTGGTCGGGGGCATTACCGAGGCGGACAGTCTGGTAATTTTAACAACCGGCCGCCTTTCAAGCGTCGCAATGATCATTGGCAGGAGGGCAACGGTATCGACGAGGGGTACAACAAGCGAAGGAGTTGGAATAACTATAACGAAGATGAATATTATGAAGAAGAGTATCCTGAACAGCAGCAAGAAGAGTATTCTGAACAGCAGCAAGAAGAGTCGGAACAGACCGGCAAGGATGATGAGCCACATGAGGGCAATAAGGAATCTATTACCTTCAAAGTGGTAAGTGTATAGGAATTTACGTTATCCAAATAAAATACAACACGGTTTATGCAGGATACGACCGCGGATGACGATGAAGACGAGGAGACCAAAGCGTATCGCAAAAAGATCGAGGAGCAGAAGAGGCTTCGCGAAGAAATCCTCGCCGAGAAGGAACGGAAGCGCAAGCTCGCCATTATGAAGAGAACCGGCGAGGTGAGCGACATTCCGGCGTTGGAGAGTTCCCCGCCCAAGGAACAGCGAAAAGTGGTCCTTCGCACGGTGGGAAGCAATCCCAATTTACGGGTCTTGACGCGCTCCGACGGTGAGGACAGTCGGCGCGCAGAGGGCGGAACGGACGCCAGCACGGGCGTGCCCAAAGTGCGCATTAAGGCGGGCGTCGCTCCCACGAAAAACGCTACCGGCGATGCGCCCAAGCTCACCTCGGGCTTTCTCGCCACGCGGAAAGTAATCGCGAAAGACGACTCGCTGCCAGACACTCCGGTTGTCATCGTGCATAATTTAGCGGCGACTACCACCGAGCCAAAGCTGCGAAAGCTATGCCATGGCGTCGGGCTCGTCCAGGTAAGAAACGATTGATACTTAGGTTTTCGATTACATCGGGAAACGCCTTGAATTGAAGGTTCGAAGGGTCAGTCTCGTTTGTTTTTACGCTTTAGTTGATTGCAATAAGATTTGAGTGTAGAGTTCACGTTTTCTTTCTTGTTTTTATTTTATAAGTTCTTAATTTGTTTAGTCAGGTAGGCAAGTAAAGTGATATCTTTGCCATATTAATTAGAATCTAATTGGAATTTTAGTATTCGTTGAACAGGTAATGTTAATCAGGAGAATGAATCTCATTAGGTACTTAATATAAATTGTTATTTATTTACCCTTTTTGAGAATTTTTATGTGTATAACACATGTTATATGTATATGTATTATTTTGAATTTAGCTTTTATACAAATTCGAACATTCGTGCAATTTTTGAGGATTTTACTCCATTACTATAAATAGAATTAATAGATATTTTGTATGTACTTACACTTTTTTATAGTCTTTATAAAATAGTTATAATTTCTATTATGACAATAATGTTTGAAGTCATATCCACAAATCGAACAGGTAGCAGTTGTTTTTCGCGAAACATAAATCTTACTCCTTTGAATGTTATGAGACTGAAGATTTCTAAAATGTGTGAAGTCTAGATCAATAGTTTCAATTTTAGTGAGGCTTTAAAGTACAAATTCAAATGCAATTGTGCTTATTTACATTCGAAAGTTATTGCCTTGGTCAACGCAAAACGGTCGAACTGCTCTAATATTTCAGGTTTGATACGTACCGATTACATTACTAGATTACCATATTTCGGAGAATCGTTTAAATTTTAATATGAGTACTGCCTGTATCAATTGCTTAAACCGACATATATCAAAATTTCGGGGATAGCCCTTGATTTCTGGGAAAGAAATGAGATTGTGTTACTCGCCAAATCAACATTTCAAATGCCTCCGAATTGGACCGAACTGAAAAGTTAATAAACGCTTTGACTATGTATTGAGTATGGAATACGCGTTACGACGTTTCGTAAATAGGCGCATTTTTTTTGCATAAAATATTTTCTGATACCAAAAAGCAACATTCATTGATGCGTTTTGTATCAACACCAATAAGCAACAAGCCTAAGAATGATTTAATTTTAAGTAACTATTTATGTACAGTAAACTTTGGATTTTCTGCGGTTTTAAAACTTTTTTAAATGTAATGGCAATAGAAGGCGAAATCACGCACGAGACATTTTTGTTTATTCAAGAGTATCGGACCTTA
The DNA here is from genome assembly GCA_030557295.1 of Ecitodaemon sp. MM-2014. Classification (NCBI taxonomy): domain Eukaryota; kingdom Metazoa; phylum Arthropoda; class Insecta; order Coleoptera; family Staphylinidae; genus Ecitodaemon; species Ecitodaemon sp. MM-2014. Next base: position 15,293 of record JARRAA010001320.1, read on the forward strand.
ACTACTGATTGTGAGTGGCGACCCTCGCTGTAGTTGGCAAATTCAGAAACTAGCCTGGTTAAACCGCGAAATATATATGACTGGATTATACTAATTTCCGCAGATAATCGAAAGTTTATTGTCCAGTGACTTTACGAGTAAATGCAACAGTATTAAGTGAATACTAGATCCCAAATCCGCAATATGCAATTGAATATTTTTATATGAAGAATATCTGCATATATATAATTAAGTGACACGTTAAGATTTTGATATGACTTTATGAAAGGTTTGTGCACATGTGAACTGTGCTTGTTGAAGAGTGAAGAGTTTAATGTGTTAAAATATGAATGTACAATTTGTTACATGCGTAGTCACGACATGTGCCACTGTTTATTATTTTGATGTCGCCATAGTTTGAATTTAATTTTTAAGAGTTAGACGCTAACAAGCGGAAAATGTCGCTACAATATATGGAGTGTTTGCTTTTCAGAGCCTCGATATGTCGTCAAAGGAGCGACAAGCTAGCATTCAGTTTCAGAGCGTCGCTTCGGCGCACGCTTTCTATAAGAAATACCAGCGCTACATGCTCGACCTCTCAATGATTCAAGTCGAGCTTATTCCCCAAAACGCAGCAGCCAATTAAGAGCGCTGCCACAACATAACATTACACAAAAATACCCTTATTTTCTAATATTACTGATATTATAATCGTGTAATCAATTTCATGAGTATCAAAGACTAGGAAGTGTCAAGTCTTACATCAATGTACAGATTTTAATTGATTGTGTGTAATCTCATTTCAACCAAATGCATTTTGGTTGAGCTATCTATATACAATGGTATCCAAAACCATAAGAATGCATGTTATCCATTACCTGAAGAAGGTTTGCATATGATGGTGTATTTTAGAGAATTTCCTTTTTATTACGATGCTTTTATAGCTTTTATTTGATTATTTACAACTTGTGGTTGGAATAATGTGAACGAAGGTGACTTGATTTGTATCCTTATGCGCGTCAAAGCAAATTTATAATTATTAATATACCATTTTTTTGACACACTTTTTACAATTTCCATGAAAAAATCCAATACAAGGGAAAGACAATACAATGTTTTAGCGTTCTCTTTTTACAGGTTAGCTCAGGATTCTGGTGAAAATCAGGAGAGAATGTGAGCATACTCAAGAGGTCTATTATCTTGCAAAAATGCTACTCATGATCCTGTGTTTATTTAAATAAATACGCAAACGTTATAATCGATGAGTATGCTAAGAAATGACAAGGAGTAATCGAAGAACATGAAAATTTTAACAAGAATTTGCATGTTTATTACCTGAAATAAAAAAATAACTGAAACATGATTCAAGATGTTTAAATATATTTTTAATTACATTGTCAATAAGAAAATACTACTTATAACAAAACGAGAAGAACAATATTATATTATAATAAAAGAAAACTTAAAATAAAATAATTAACCCTTTCACGATAGTACTGAATTTAAAATTTACAGGCATAACAAGAAGTATCCATAAAATTTCTGAGTAATAATACTTTGCATAAATGCAACGTCCAGTTTTGGCACAGTTCTAAAATAAAATAATTTTAATTTTAATGCCAAACAATAATTTTCCATTAACTTGGCGTATAGTATAAAAATAAACTTATAAAAAGACGAAGAAACCAGTAAAATTGCCGCAAACAAAAAATCAATCGCTTTCATCAGTATTGTCACTGTCACTATCTGTTTGTTCCCCATCGTCATCCGGCAAACAAATAAAAGAAGATATATTTGCATCGCTTTTTCTTTTCCTTGATTTTAAGGCTTGTTTCAAGGAGTTCAGATACGGATCTGAGGCTAACAATAAATATCTTAAAACATTGTGTTTAGTCCAATATGTCGATACTGCGTCCTGGACTTCATTGGAAATCTGCCCGATAGGAAGTAAACAATGTTTAATCACATCTGACGCATGGAACAAAATCTTATGTACCACAACAGGCATATCATACCACGGATACAATTCAACAAATTTCGACGACGTTTCTAAACAGTAAACTTCAAATGTAGTATCCCTAATTATGCGCTTAGACGTAATTACTTGTACTATCATGCAGAATCGTTTTATAAGATTCACATCTATTCCCATAATTTCCGAAGAAACCTCAGGGTTTTTAAAGAATATTTCCGCAGTCTGGCCATCATTAGAGAAACCATCATCATCAATAGAGACAATCATATCTAGTTTTTTTTTTTAATTGTGCCCTGATATGCTTTTTTCTAATTCTAACAGTATTAGACTCGTTGGAAGTTGTAGCTAACTGTTTAGTGCCTAGATGGTACGAAATTTGCAGCAAACATTCGAAAAATTGAATTTTTACACGTAATGGCGACAACCCAAATCGGTTCATGTTGGAATCAGTAATCTTCTGCTGACTGCGCTTAAAGTTACTCATTTCTTCGCTTGTAGCGCCGCATATGTAACACTTCTGCAAAGAAGTGGAAGCCAATGAGCTATGTGCTTGACCATCAACCACAGTTTCTGTCAAATTAAATAGAATAGGCCCAAATGCAGATGAAAATGGTTGTAAATTTCTGATTTCCCTGTTGATATTAACTTCTACAGCTTTAATAACATCAGAAGTCACATTCTTCCAGATAATTTGAAGTGGGCGACAATATTTTACTGAGGAACAAAGAGGGTTTTTCCATAGCATGTTGCCACTATTAATATCAATCAAATTTAGAGGAAGTAATGAGACAACCAAGGGCGCGTCCTGTGTATCACATATCTGATCAGTGCCATCATCCATGCCCCATGTTACATTAAGTTGTAAAGAAGTTGATGTTCCTGGCATTAGTCCAGTACATTTTAAAATGCTCTCAGAGGTCTTCTGCAGCAGGTTGTTAAGTGGAACTTCACTCAAATTGCCAGCAACATGAATACCTGTTGGAAGATAGAGTTGTTTCCGCTTCCGGATTACATGATATGCAGGATATATGTTGCATCCAATTGATTTCACACTTTTTCGGAGGATTTTGTATTCTGCTTTTTCCATCTTATTAACCATGACCATGGCGAGTGCATGGTCTATAGGCAATTGAGCTGCCACTTGTTCTGATGTTCTCCTCCTCTTTTCTACTCCCTCTGAGTTCAACATCTTTGGAATCTTTGGCATTTTCGACATCTGCAGAATAGTTGTTCCTCTCAGTTAGATTGCAAAAGTTAAATCAGGTTTGCTGTAATTGTTTGCAGTCCATGAATTTAGCAATTCGATGTATGAAAATGCCATGTTGTATAATTTCAGTCTATATAGTACTTGACTACTTCTCGGATTTACCTTTTTAAAGAAATAACAGTGTGATTGTCGAAATATGTTATCAAAGGCACGAGAAGAATTAAACAAACGAGTGTTGGAAACCAGATTGGAAACCTCGGAACTAAAGCCGCTCGAACCGCTCAAACCGCCAAAACCGGTAATGACCCATCAGGCTTCCTCGACTAATCGACTTAATCGATTTTTCTCGTTTTGCCTTTGATTAATTTATTTTGACGATAACTTAATCGACGCTTTAAAACAGAACAGAAAAATTTACAAATGTAAAATAATAATAAAATCAACTTTTTTTAAGTTTTAATTTTTAGAGAAAGTTGAAATATTCGAAAAATTTAAATGGGAATTGTGATAGATACTTCCACATTGAGAAAACGTGATGGATATATGAAAAGTTAGAAAAGGGACCCCGCTCGGGGCGCGGCTTGCAATGGGGTCGAGTGGTTCGAATACGTGCGGCACGTATGAATTACACGAGTGTATTGGCAAATTTAATTTTAATAAGACATATATATAAAATATAAATGATATGTACAACCGGTAAAATGCTAAACTCGCCACTGGACTTTTAAAACTCCCACCTAAACGAAACAAACGTCGAGTCGCGGCGGTCGCGGCCGTCGCGGCGCATGTTTGACGTCCGTCGTGTCGCTGCGCGTCATAAAATTCAAAATACTTGTCCGTTCACGGATTTGCGCGGCAATCATCAAATTCATGTAGTACAAAAGAATTCAACAATTATCCATCCAATCTAAGATGCAGTCGGCGACAACAGCAACAAATCCCCGGCTGTCTCTTTGGTTTGCCATGGATAATTTTGTAAAATGTCCAATTTGGTAAGCGAACTTTACGTTTTGCGTTTTAACTTTAAATTTGCACTTAACCTAAATTTAATTTAACGCAAAACGAATTTGTTGCAGTTTGGAATATTTAAAAAATCCCGTGGAATTGCGATGCAATCACATGTGTTGCGTCAAATGCATTGAAGGATTGTCCAAAGGCAATCATTTCAAATGTCCTGTGTGCCACATGACGACCATCAAGAGATCGGTAAAACCGAAGCAGACACTTGATGGACCATTTAAATTCATTCATGAAATGTGTCAACAAATGCGACAAACACTTAATATAGATATGAACAATGATCAGACGAAGAAGAGTATTCCTGACACAAAGATGCACAAAACTTTGGATAACAAACAAGAACGAAATTCAGCTGGCAAGAAGATTAAAGGCAGACCAAGAATATCAAACTCTCCAAAAGCTACTTCGATTACTATTAACACAAACCCAGTTATTAGGGTAAAATCAGCAGAAACTAAATCTAAAAGAGGAAAAACGTTAAAGAAATCTGAAGAGAAAACTGTTATGGTAGAAAAGCAAACTGAAACTCAACACAATCGCAGGTTAGTTGTTCAAATGCCACGAAATGTGGAAGTTTTGGCACCATATCAGAAAAATGTTATGAGCTGGTTGTCTAACAGTCAGAATCAATTTCTCAGACAGTCCCAAACTCAGCAAGAAGAACTCAAAGATGCCAAAAATGCTAAAATACCGAAAAATTTGAAATCCATTTCTCAACGCGGCGTGCAACGCCGAACGCTTCCCGCGAGGCAAGTCGTCGAACAAAGGTATCAACGAAAATGTCGCTCTTTACAATCTGTTACCACGTCGTCCTGTACAACATCACCGAAAAACAAAACAAACCCGAAAACATGCAACAATTCAATAGGCACGCCGGTATTCGATTCACCGATGGATCCGGCTGAAGTGGAAGGGTCGAAAATAATTGACATTGATAGCAATCCCATTATTACAAAAAGTGTAATTTGTAAAGCGGTGGAGGAGAAATGTTTAGAAGCAATAGATCAGAATGCGACCCGGAAGATTGGGAAGAAACGCAAGAAGCCGGCAGACGAGGCCGAAGGCAGCAATAAAATCAGTCCGGACTGGCAGAGAATAAATAAACTTTCCAAGAAAATCGATCGAGTCGATGGAATTCCCAAGAGACTGAGATTAGTCACCGCCAGTACCAGCATGGGAAAAGAAAATAAAACAACGAAGCTTCAAGAAGATGTAATAAATCTTAATTCGCAGTTTAGTACGACGATGATCTCGCCGAAGAAAACAACCGAGAAGGAGGCCGGGTCCAAAGGCAGTCCGCGAGTACAGGATAAGTCGAAACGCGATGCAGCCGGGAATATTAAAAATGTCCGGCTGGAAAATATTTCCGAGCAAGTTGAAGTCAGCAAGAGACGCCGAACACAAAGCGATTCGTGCTCTTCTAATCAATCTTCAATTGTAATTGAGTATAATAAGAATTATTTAAATTTTTTGAAAGATCAGTTTGACTATGCGGCGAAATCGCTAGACGCAAAACACTCGCAGGAAGCGAAAGAGAAATTGCGTGACGATGAATTATTTGCAATGCCCACGCAAAGCTTAAAATCGGCAGAGAGTAATGAAGGATCTGTATTGGACGAGAGCTTTCTGGTCTCTACGCAGGAAGTAAACGTTGGCGATTCCAATGAAATATTGGAAAGCAAATGCGAGGCGTTCCTCTCACAGTTTCATGCGTTGAATGCTCGTCTGTTGACGTTCCTAACTGATAATTCTAAACTCAACGATGGCCTAAATCCATGCTACAGCAAGTTGTCTTTGCTGCACAAACACTTGAAGACTTTGCAGCCGAAGTTCTCCAGTATGAGTTTAATTTTGAGTAGGAACGACGGAGACTCGAATATTACCGATATTACTATTGATGCCAGTGTACAAACCGACTTGCTAGGAAAAGAAATTGCTTCTTCACGACTTTCCAAGACATCGAGCGTTCATGTTCAAACGATGGTTGATAAGATACAATCAAGTTGTAAACTGGTGCAAACCGAAAATGCAACCCCAACGTCGCCAAGAAAAAATAAAATGGTTGATGGCAGCGTTCAAACAACGCCTGGAGCGCTCGCTCTATCGCCAAAGAAAGGAGGACTTGACGATATGAGGAACTCTTTGGATTTGATCGATTTCGACACCCAAGCCGCTATTAAACAATGCGAACGTGCGAAAGCACAGACGTTTACTAATGCTGTGACGGAACAAATGCCGCTGACGGCGTTCATTGAAGAAATGCAGAAGGAAACTAAAGAAATACATAATATTGATGATATTCCTGTCGGGTTGAATGCGGGAGGAGATGTAAGTCGCGCACATTCGCCTGCTCTGCGAAAATCAACATCTGATGACAATCGGTCGCAATCGGTGGAACATAAAGCCAGAAAGAAGTTGTACAAGAGTCCGAAGGCGAAGACTCCCACTCCGAGTCCGCAAAGTCAGGTCGGACATACGAGCAAACGAGTGAAGCCTTTGCAAATGAGCGACGAGGAGGACGAAGCCGATCCGCTGATTAACAAGTATATTCGGGATGATATTTCGGCGTGCTTTGATTCGGAAAGTCAAAAGTTGGAGTCGCCGAACGAATTGGATTCGTCGAAGGTTGATGTAAGTATTTTCGATCAATCGCCAACTTTACGCCAATTAATCGTGATGCCTAATAGTCCGGGTGGAGCATACATAAAAGTTGAACCAATCTCTTTAAAGTCGGCGCACACTCAGTTTATTGTTGTAATATCGACAGTTTTTTACTATTCCTTTTACTATTTGCTCTGTGAGTGAATTTTTTCAGTTCCACACGTTCCTGGCAAGTGTCTATTGCAATATTGATAAATGTTTTCTGCATTTCAAGATATATTGATAATACTAACAGAAGGAAATTTTAATTCTGTTCAATCTTAGAGATTGACCTACCTGCCCAACTTATGAAAATAATCTTCAATCGAAGATTTTTGATAGAATAGAGGGCTTTGGCCAAAGATGAATGCTTGTGCAGTGATCTTGAAGGGATAGTGGAAATTTTATGTATTCGACTTTCGAACCTTATCCTTAACATTTGCTTATTCTCCATCAGTTCTAAAATCTTTAATTTGTTAATCTATATCTTTTGACGCATGTAGTATCCTTATATAATATGCCCCCAGTGCATATGTTCATAGACTACTAATCTTGTAGCCCTTGGGGGATACACGGATTTATATGATCGATGATTCATAGTCAGCTAGGATATTGGGGGAACATACACCTTTGGTAACGTTAGTTGAGTAGCTAAATAGTTTCACTAGCGTCTTACCCATCTTGCAGATTTCCACTATAACCCCATATTTAAAATTTTCGCGGTTAAAATGTTTAACGCTTGATTTTTAGAATATTGTTATTATTTTGATTTTCTTGCCAATTTAGAAATACCTAGAAGATGTTTGGAGTCGCCTGAAAAGTGATTTCGGAAACTCAAAATTGCTCCTCAGTCCTGCTAGACCCTCCAGCGAAGAACCTGCGCTCTCCAAAGACAAACAAGCCGTCAAAACAGCAATCAAAGCGAACACGCAAGACCTGATCGCAAAATGCGAAGAAATAATGTCTAACACGGAAAAACGTCAAAGTTCCCAAGCGCTCCTTTCAAAATCGATGTCGAAGCGCTCGACCACCAGTCAGAACAAATCGCAAAACACAATCATTCAAGTCAATCCACCGACGCAGAGTAAACCCGACACCAAGAAGCAGGCACAACTGGCGAAGAGTTCGACGGACTTTCTTAACGACAGCATTTTCGGTGATAACGACGACGAAATATTCGAAAATTTCACAACGCCATCCCCTTGCTCGTCCTCCAAAGATTTACCCAAATCAACCTTGCATTATCTTCACTCCGATCTGATATACAAGGACTCAAACAGCAGCATTTTAACGAATATCCTCGATGATCCCCAAAATGTGACCGCTATTAAGGTCTTGCAAGACGTCCAAGTTGTCAAACCGGTGGAAAACATTGCGGCAGTGGCCAAAAGTACGTCGGCGGATAGCGACGAAGATTTAATATTCAGTACGCCCGAACATACGCCGACGAAGACGAAAAAGCCGGATTCACTGAGCGATGACTTGGTGATTGCTCCGCCGCCCGATTTCCAAGATGACGGCATTGCCGAACTGCCGAAGCGACTGCCCCCGACGCGAACCTCGTCTCACTACTCGCAACGAAGCGCTATCTGGAACGAGTCGCAACACACGATTAATCTGTCGCCGATTCAAGGCACTGCTTCGCGCCCACGACCGTACAGCACGCCGAAGAGCACTCCCAAGCAGAGTAAGCCACTTAGCGGGAATACTAACAAGAGGGTAACTAGCACGCCAAATCTTAAACTCGCTCCTTTTCCACCAGTATTTCCTAGTCTAAACACAAAAACAAAACGTTGCACCCAATCCGTTTCGCACACTGCCACACCTGCTTATAATCAGCTTCCTATCACGAGTTTTATGCGCAAAGGAGAAACGACGTTGAGCGACGACGGCGATTTCTTCAGTCCCGATGCCATCAGGAAGGCTCAGGCGGTGGTGGCGTGCACGCGATTAGACAAGAATCAAATGATCGCCATTAACGCGTTGACGAAGAAGGGACTCGCGAGATATTCGAGCGCGTTCGACTCGACGGTCACTCATTTGGTGGTTGCCACCAGCGACGTCCATTGCGCAAAGGATCACACCATTAAGTACGTTCGCGCCGTAGCTGCGGGTATTTGGGTTGTGAGTTCCAGATGGGTTGAGGACTCGTTGGACCATAAGAAATTATTGCCTGAGGTGGGTTTTAACTTAATCGAAAGCACGCTTTAATCGCTATGTTGTTGTTGCGCAGGAATTCTATGAAGTTCATGATGTTGGCGGTGAAGACGGGCCTAAACAATCTCGACTTCATCGCTTATCCAAACCGCTATTATCGGGTTTCAAAATTCATGTGGCACCACCTTTCGAATTAATCACTCCCACGGAAGTTGAGGTGAGTGTTTAGAATGTACGATGAACAGGTACGAGGTGTGTTCAAAAAGTATCGCGGATTTTGTGTTTTTTTCAAAAATTATTTATTCACGAATATCTATTTTGACTCCTTCAACATGCGCCCATCAGATATTATACACGTTTTACAATCCTGGAAGCACTTTTTTGTGATCGCGTTTAGCTCCTCCGATACCGATACCGGGAACAAGAAAAAGTCACAGGGTAGTGGCTCCCTGTGGAGAACTTAAGAATACGCCAGCTGCGCCTAGTGTGTTGTTTTTGGCCGAAAATTCTCGCACAATTAGTCGAAAATTAGCAATTTTCGTACGCATTGGTCTCATGCTCAAATCATTAGTAAAAAGAATCGAATGGCACGAGCCAATCGATATGTTTGAGTCCTCAGCAACTTCTCTAACTGTAATTCGATTTTGTTATTCGTTTCGTCATTGTTTTCGTCTGTTGTTGACATGCTAACAATAGCCGCAAACATTGATGAAGCGTCCGCCACACTCTTCCTGGTTCACATCATCTCAACCCCTTTAAGAACATTTGATATCACCGATAAACGATGTTTCGGTCCACGACATGCCACCATATGTCAACATTCGGAATGCATCCGCACACTTAATTTTGTTTTTCACGCCAAAACCAGAGGAGCCAAAAAATTGGCAAAAAATGAACTGAACATTCAATATGGCCGAACTTGACATAAATGAAGGATATGGGCAACATAACGCCACAAAAAAACAATACTCGATTATACGTAACCTTCGGCAATTAAACATTCGCGACCCTTTTTGAACATACCTCGATTTCCTGGCCCTCCACTTGATCCGGCGAAACTGTCACAATCAGTCGCGAGCAGGCCGGTGAATGAACAATTGTTTTATGTTAGGAGATGATTACGAGTTTGGGAGGTGTGACTGTATCAAGATTGGAAGATCTGCTACCCAAGGAAGATTATACCTGCCTAATTGTTGCCGAAACTGCACCATCTCAGGGTGATGACCATTATATTCAGTTCCAAGGTGGGTATTCATATTCTTCTTTGGCGAATCAGTTATATATTTTCGACTGTTTTATTTTTTCTCGAAAATTGCTTTAGAATGGGCAGATAACATGCGCGTCGCTGCTGTTGACTTCGAATGGCTGACCCGGTCCATTGGAGCATATAAACTGCAAAGTTTGCGACGATTCGCGTTGTGCTCGGACGAATCTCTCTGCGATCTAAGTTATCCTGAAGCTCTAATGGAACATGTGCCTTTTTCGTTTACAGAAATTTAATTTTCGAAATTTTATTGCTGTGCAAAGTTGCCCACACAATTCGTGTTGTTATTGTTTATTTGTACTATGTGCATTTTGGTTCATTCTATAGAAAGTTTTTCTACCGAAATAAATCCTATTGTTTCTACTATTTACATCGGCAGTGCAGATTAATTGGACTGTTGGACTAATTGATTCAATCAATTATTACGTGCGTCCCGAACGATGTCCGTTTTTCTCTCGTCAGCACTAATTATCTGGCGGGGAAATTGTGGGATTTCGTTTGATTGTGCCAATTAATAACATTTCGGATAAGGAATACTCGATGCGGGATGTGATGGAGTGGGGAGCGTGACGTCCCGTACGAAGCAAACGTTCCCTCTGTTACTAGATATCCATTCAGTAAGTTAATAAAACTGTTACCGGTAATTGAATACAGAGCCCTGGCCTAGGGGAGGCGTTCTTTAACCAAATTATTCTCCCCATAAAAATAGGGTTTCAATCGTTACGCTTTCAGAAGTGTCAACTGATTAATAGTTAATAGCTAATTAATGTCCGGAACATTGTCTAGGCCCAAACTCTATCGCGGTTACCTTAAAGTTCCAAATTAACGCAGCACAGTTAAACTATGGAGTAATGAAACGCCGCAACGTACAAGGTGGGACCGTAACCCTAGGAGGAAATTAACTTTCTAGAATTTGGCCAGCGTTAAGCTAAATATTTAACTGCGCTAACTTCCTGGCTAATTTGCGCGCGACCGTGGTACCAGAAACCGGAAATTACGAAGAGAATTGTTGGGAGTTCTGGAGCGGCAAAGTGTGCCAAAATGCTGAACACATTAGTAGACGCTAATTAAATTGTAGTCGGGTTGGGAAACTAGCCTCGAAAACTAATAAACAACAGTTTGCGGGTTCGACGTAGAGGTTATGATCGTAGGTTATGTTTTGCGTTGCGTTTTATGCGTCGTGTGTATTGCGTTGCATGTGTCTATATGCATTGGAGATCAAACGTGATGTGCTCAACGTGTGCGACGTGCCGAACGGCATTGAAGTCCATTCATGAATGAAAAAACAATAAATCATTCAAGTGCCTAAGATGTGCGTATGCGATGAAATGGATGACACATCGCACGTGACACGCGAGACGCGAATGGGCCGTAACGAAAAGCGAAAGTAAATAATGAGAAGCGAGGAAAGTTGGTGACCGTCAGGGACGCGCTCGTTTGGAAAATCGACACATGGCACACGACAGATGACGCAAGTGAATGCAATACATTCTCGACGCAAATATTTTCTTTTAACTTGGCAAAATACACAGCAAATATCAAACGTTGTGAGTAATGATAAAATAAAACGAACGCGCGAATAGAATATTAATATCCACGGTATCTACATGAATCGTTATGTTAGGAATAAATTTTTAATATGTTTTGTTGTTTGCGTCAGGTTTTTTTCCTGCGGCGGGTTAAGTAAAAAAAAGTAATAAGTAATAAATCATTCGTTACGCGGCTATTTCGAGCGAAAATCCTCCAGACGAGGCTGGAGCGAGCGAGAATTTCGCGTCCACAAATATTTAAGCCCGACGCACGTGTCCGTGGGGCTGGCTTGGGTCGGGGAAAACGGAAAAGGACTAAAAGCCGAAATGCGGGTTGAACTGGGTTGAACATTCGAAGCGGAGAACAGGAGAACGAGCCGGCGCAAAAACCGGGAAGGCGAAATGAGGCGGCGGGAAGAATATTTGGCGGAATTCAAGGTTTTCAGGTTCGCATCTACGTTTGGATTTGCGAGGGAATTCATCTCGAGGAGGAAGGAAATTTTTCCAAGGCGATCCTTCGGATTATCCGATGCGAGGCTTTTTGCTTTGTGTGCAATATTTTTGTATATATATTTTTTAATATTAGCTCACAATAAATGGAAACTGGAGGTCGAACGGAAAATATCAATTCCAAGTATAATATGAGAGTTCTGCACCAAGGTTTAGTAATAATCATAATGGCGCTTAAAAGTATGCCACCAAATTAGCACGAAGTCACTTGATAGAAAGGTAGGTTGTTATGAGAGATTAAAATCAACCACAGGATAAATTACAATCAATTTTGTTGCCTAGTGTCAACTAGATAGATCGCATTATCCTCTTAACCTATCATTTAACTAAATTGATTGAACATCAACAACTTCCTGAAATAAAATAGGCGATATGAGAGTTCTCTACCCATCCTAATGACGATTAAAAACTTGCTACTAAACTAACACGAAGTAGTAGAAAGGTTAGGAAGGCTGTGATGAGAGGTTAAAATCAACCACAAGACAAATTACAATCCATTTTGTTGCCGAGTGACAACTCGTTTCCCCCTTAACCTATATATCATTTAACTCAACTGATTGAACATCAACAACACTTCCTTTCGTTTCCTCGCGCCCGGCTTTGTTTTGTTTTGATTTACTTTGCGCGTGCCGCTTCTGTTATCCAAAGCCTCGTGCGCCTCGCGTTGTCCCCCGCTCTCACGCGCTCCTTCCAGCCTTTCGGCGGTGTGTTGATAGTGTCAGCGGTGTTGCGATATTTATACACACACGACGCGCGCGTTCCTATAAATAACGTTCGAGATGCGATGCCGATGCGTTTATTTCGTTCTCGCCTCCTCCACGCCCCGACTTTTCGCGGTCGCGCGCGCTCGCCTTCCACGATTTTTTATGCGCACGCTAATGTTCTGATATTTGCATTTCAAATATGTCAATCTTCGCGCGCAAGCTAAATAAATAAGTTCCTCTCCGCGCGAGTTCGCCAGCCAACGCCGCCTGCGAATAATGAAGGATGACTTTTTCGGCATCGAATTCGATTTGGCCAGGAAACGCGCGATAAATTCGGGCGAATTGAAAGGAAACGGATGGCCTCGGTTGGATCCATCACAGCTGCGATGAGTCCCTTTGATGTGGGCATCGGATTAACGATGGCGGTCGTTATTTTGCCTTTTGTCGTCGTCTGCCGTTCGGTGGGGCGATCGTAGCGGGATTTTCACCGGACCAGTTTAATTGATCTCGTAAATAATGGCGCTTTCATGTCACGTTTAATCATTTTTACAACAGCAACGCCAGCTTCGAAATCGCTTTGATACTCTCGTCGTTTGCAAAAAAAAAAAACCGAAAAATTTTATTTAATTAACAAATCAACGGTGAAAGGGCATGGTTATGACATTGATCAGGTCATTTAGTCCTTGCACATGCTTGTGACATCAATGAATCCATTTAATTTCGGACGAATTTTGCTGAAATCATATTTTGTTTGTCAATTATTGTTAATAACTCTTATAAGTTTGTTTTTTAAAGAAGTAAGTCATGTTTAGACGAAGGAATGCAAAATTCCCGCCTGGACTTAAAATATTCTTTACCATTGTGCTCATTCGAGAATGAGAAAATCAAAATTTTGTGAATTTTAACTTAAAAATTTGGAGCCATATTTTGTATTCTAAATTTTTTATCTTCTCCATGGAAATCGACTTCACAGTGGTTCAATCACACCTGTACACTCCTCACAAACTTTTTCCACTCTTTCCGGCTTTGGCTCATTTTTCTTGCTTCTCTAATTGTTGTGCCCCTTCTTATTAGTATTTCCTTTATCATGTCGCCCCAAGTTTTCCGTGATCTTCCTCTTCTTCTTCTCTCTCTCATTTTCGCTTCCCACACCTCCCTGGCTTGACATCCTACGTCCATGAACCATTAAACATGTGCCCCCACCATACAGCTGTCTTTTCATAAAAAATATTAAGTGTTATTAACAAGTATTCGCGAAAAACCACGATTTTGGCAAAGTTCTCCGGATAAGCAACGGATTAAGTTAAAATAGAGGCCTCAAAAGAGGACACACTGGAACACAATGGTATTTTGAAATAAACTTTCATAATTCCAGAGCATATTCTCTAAACTTTATGACCCGTGACGACTTGCAACATAAAATGTTGATCAACAAAATGTTATCATCAACACCGCGCGTTGATAGGCAACTTATTTAACACTCCGCTTGACAAGCGTGTGCTTCACATGCGCACCAACTGTAGCGCAACAGCGCAACAAAAGGCGGGCGTTTATTTGCATTTTGAGATATTCTGGCGTGAAAACTTGAACGTTTCCTTGGACCTTTGTGTAGTTTCGCGCATGAATAACACGGTAAACGTTGGAGAGGTTGAATATTGGCACGCGTGCCATATGCAAGCGCCTCGCGATGAGTCGCGGCGAGCGCGGTGCGCCGGTCCTAAACATATCGTCAGGCGCTTCTCGCGAGTTTTCCACTTTCCGCCGGCCGGTAGTCGCGCTTTTCGCATTCGCGCCGCCGCACGCGCGATATGCACGCGCCGCGACGATCCGGCGATGAAATACTTCGAATTCGCTCGGTGCCCGGCGCGACCGACTATCTAGTTACAGCGCAGCAGCGGCGGCGCTACCGGGTGACGGGTTACTCAGTTGGCGGGCGCGATGAGCGCGCGAGGCGTGCGCGGATCCAGTGTGCGTGGACGCGTGCCAATCGTGTGACATTTTTGTAATCGACGCTTACGAATTTCACACGACTTTCCACGCAACGCGAAACACGTGCGCGGCGCAACGCGGACAACGTTAGCGTCGGCGTTCGCATTTATATTTAGTGTCGGAACGCTTCGCTGTGCAAGTTCGAGCGCGCGCGCGCGGCGCGTTGGCGTGGTAAAGTTTTTCGTTTCGTTTCGGCGCGGCGGGCGGACGAATATGAATTAGGAAATTCGCGGCGGGCGCATCGAGAGTGGCGACGATGGCGCAGGCGCCGGGCCGCGGAGAGGCG
This sequence comes from Ecitodaemon sp. MM-2014, assembly GCA_030557295.1. Taxonomy (NCBI): domain Eukaryota; kingdom Metazoa; phylum Arthropoda; class Insecta; order Coleoptera; family Staphylinidae; genus Ecitodaemon; species Ecitodaemon sp. MM-2014. The sequence goes on from JARRAA010001320.1 coordinate 30,553, forward strand.
GGCTAGCCGGGGGTGAATCGGTCGCCGCCGCCGCCGCCGCCGCCGCTCGCGCCCAGTGAGCCAGCGACGAGCAGCACGAGCTTCCCGCCGGCCGGAATCTCGCTCCGGGTGCGAATCGATACGCACCGCACCACTCCGACGAGCTCTCACGTGTGAATTTCGCCCCGAACGCAGTGGCGCAATCAAGCACCGCATACTCGAACCGCTTAAATATTTAAACATACCTTTTTGACAAACAATGCGCGTGCAATTTAACCCGAACCAAACTTTCGTTTAAAATAAGGTGTAAAGTGATGTGGTGAAGTTTTTCGTTTTTCTTTTCGCGACAAAAAGCGATGCGAGTTTTGCCGATTCCCGGTTATCAATGAACAATTAAAAATTCCGCGCAGCCGCTAGAGATACTCGTAAACACAGTTGTGATCTCACGCTAATTAGCGTGAGCGATTTGCTGTGATTATTGCGGCATTAAAACTCGCCGATTGGAAAAACGTTGCGGAAGAATTAAAATTATTGTGATTCGTGCGACGACCACGCGCACGCACGTCGGATGTGAAACGTCAAGCCGACGTCGTGCAAGTGCAATAATAGGAATAACGCAATTACTCGAATGATTATTAGGTAATTAAAAGTTAATTGCGCGTACCAATTGCCCTCGTGCGGCTCTATACAAATGGAAATATATCAAATTGCGAAACAGATATCCGTCTTTTTTTAAAAGCAAATACACGATTAGGCACAATCCGCGGAGAAAATGATGGTTGATTAATGCGTTACTTTAATGTTTAACGTAGGCAGCACGCAATTATTTTGATAAGTATAGAGTTGGGCAAACTTTTTGTGTCTGATTTATTGTTATGGTTAACTGTAAGCCGTTAATACTACCTTACAACTTCGTATGAACATAAATGTTGCTGGAAATGTGATTAAGTAGTAAATCCCAGAAAAAAGTTGAATAACAATTTTATTTTATTGTGGTTTCTTGGTAAATATTATTGAGGCATGGTTTCATTTTTTTATGCCACAGTATTAGAGATCGCTTATTATTAGATAATCATAATATCATAAATTCATAAAAAATATTTTTGGCTGTAATCAGATGTCGATTCGATAGCAGTGGGTAGGATACAGGACTTTCGATTTTGATTGAGCTATTAGATATCTTGTGAACGTTTCTTGTATATCATTGTCGCGGCTAGCTGTGATATGCCGCGGCTACTTAGATTTAGTGTGAGATGTTCCGTTGTTTGTTTTGGTGCAAGGCCGCCTTGATGTAGCTTGTATTATAGTTATTTGTTATTTTATGTTATTATTGATCGAAGGTGGCTCTGACCATAAACTAGTATAAAATGCGGGCACCTGATCGGCGTTGGGCAGTCAGTTCTCTGCCTCACTAAAAGTCTCTTCAATAAATTGGAACCCTCCAAAGTACCGCACCGTCTCTTTTGGAGTTATCTATCCCCATAGCAGTTGGGGGCGCTTTAACAATCATTATAGTCTTAACCAATATTATCAGCGCTTGCTTTGCTATAAAGAGCGCCATCTAACGGCACGTGTATCATGGAGCAAGTTGGTTACATCAAGCGAAACCACATTATTATTCATTACTTGCAATATTGCAGTTTATTCTGAAATTATTATTTAATAAAAGTGACTTGCTATTACTACTATTCCTTAATGACCCATATATTAACGTATGCAATTATATAACATTAGCGCGGCCACGTTTTATTGTCAATTTCATTTCGGTAATTAATTTTCTGCCCCGGTTTAGACGTTTAACGTTTAAGGCATCATGAAATAAAATTATATGTACTTTTAATAAATCGCCAAATAGCTCCAGGATATTCGCTAATTAATATTAAACGCGTTTCTTTTGATGTCGGAAGACCGGCCCTTGTGTTCGATGCGATTTTAATAATCTGGATTTTAATAACCAAGGAAGTTTTACTCTAGTTTTAATTAGATTACTGTTAAAATGTTGGTATTGACCATCATCGAATAATGAAATTATATTAGGCAACAAGAGCGTAACTTTTGAAACAAAATATATTGCTAATTAGCAGTACACCTAATCCGGGTTGAATAAAACCCACCAACCTCCAAATTTATCAATACGTTTTCGGGCTCCTTTAAATCCGCAAATCCCATGTCACACTGCGGATTATTTGAGGAATTATGAAACCGAGTACGATTAATACAAATATGAACAAATGTTGGAAAACACAACGTGTCGGTTTTAGCAGATTTTAAAAATGTCACATACTGGCCGTGCAATGGACGAAGTTCTTAACTTAACTTAAATCATGCTTTCCACATTACTAACGATCTGCTGCCACCGTTCAACCAGACCCTTTGTCAGAAATCAGCTGGATTCGAAGAAGTTAAGGAGCCAATTTTTGAATGTCCTTGTTGAAGGTTACGAATGTTAAAAATAAAGATTGTGGAGGAGAAAACGAGTAGTTCTCATCTCTATTTATTGTAGAAAAACGGAAAGCGTGGGCCAATACAACGCTCACTACTTATTACTCGGCTCAGTATATTCAAAAACTTGAAATTCACAACATTCTAATAGTAAAGGATGGGTTAAGATGCGTTTCTTTAAATTATTCACTAGTGTTTATTATAATTGTGCAACAACTGCTAAACAATAAACACAAGTCAGAAGTTCCAGACGTTGTTGCTGGAACGTAATCTATTGGTATGTAGGAATTAGTTGGCCCAAGTGTTCTTAAAATTAGTAAAATTCTTTTTATAAAACTCATCTAGTTTTCAGTCCAAAAATAATATCAACGGAATGCCACGCACAATAAATTAATAAAGTTAGCAAATTCCAACCCAAATTTTATTCATAAACACGTACTCACAATTAGACCGAATCTATTTCGAGGCCTTGTTTATCTCCGAGGGATTTTCCCCAAAGTGAATCCGAAGAAAAGCGCAATTACAAATCACATTTAGAATTTGTACAACTTCCCGAATTTTCCTCGCGCCTCGGCCGGTTAACGACATAGATAAAATTCCGTCGTTACGTAATTACGTGCTACGCGCTTTATTATCAATAAACAAACACATGTTGGTGCTTCCCAACCTCGCATACAGTGTGTTCGCTTAAAAAAAAACCGACGACTTCGATATACGAATTGAAAAGACTCCACCAAATGATTCCTCGACTTCAACACGCGATTTCTGGCTGTTGCGATGCTTGCAAACATTGGGCGCGCTGAAAACGGACGTAAATGTCTCGCGAGTGCATGAATGCCTTCCAGACACGTTGTGGGTTAGTTGCTAATGTTTGCATTGAAGTAGATTTCAAGACTCAAGGTTTCCAAGGCGTACTACGACGACGCGACGTTCATTACTCATCACTCTCACCCGCCGCGCGGCGGACGCGGACATTCCTCGTGTTGCGTGGCGCTCGCGATAATGAAAGCGAAGCGCGCACCGCCGGCGCCGCCGCCGCGGTGCCATTGTCTTATTAAATATTGTAAATATTTAAAATGATATTCGCATTGATATCTGGCGGCAGCCTCGAGCGAGCGCACGCGCCGCGCGACAGCGCGAACTAATGAACTAATGTGCGGTAATGTGGTAATATGATAATGGAATAAATAGTAACCACTAGCCGCCTGGCGAGCATTAGCGAATTACGGCAATCGCTTCCGCCGACGCCGCCGAAATTATTCACGTCGGAGTTTGTAACTTTGGAGAGAGAAGAGCACGGCCATTCGGAAACAGTGAGTTCAAGAATTAAATTATGTTCGCGACTCGATGGAACAGTTTCGTTCCGCTCCATTTTATTCGCAATTGCAGAGACTTTTAATTTCGGAGCTCAGATTTTGGCAGACTAAGCGACGTTAATTTTAGTCGCGTTATTCGCGCCATGCAGCTTAATCTCGCTGCCCACGTTGCGTTTCGATTTATTTTTTACGCGCGCGTGTGAAACCGAACCGCAGAAATTGAGAGATTCCAAGAAAATTACGAATTTTTAATAAACCAAAGTCGAAACAGTCCGGTACGACCGAGAAACTCCCAAAAGCAACCAGAAAATTTAATACCAAAAACAATTTAATTTATGTGGAAATATCTTCCTGAATTATGGAAATTGTTTTGATATTACAGAGATATTACGGATGAATTCTCAAGTTTAGGACGCGATAAATTTTATTAATATCCCACCCCGTTTTATGCTCCAATTCGAGCGTCCTGAATATTCGAATCCCGACCGTCGAGAGATCGCGTCTGAAGTCTGAACGTTGACCGCAAAGTTGCGCTATTCTCTCGCGAGCGCGTCGAAGCATGGAAGCGGATGGTGGCGGAGGCGGTTCGGCGGCGGCGGCTTCATTAAAATCATTAAATATTAACGAACGCTTAAGTGCCGCTACAGCCGTGACCACCTATGACGATGTTTATGAGAGCCAACCCGATTTTTCTCTCCCTCTCGAAACAATCCAACCGCGCTCCAGAGGGAAAGCGCCTCGCGTTTTCAACGTTTGCTTTGATAATAATTAATGGGGGAAGGCATGTTGGAGTTTATTTAGATATTTATTAAAGGACGTTCGCTCCGAACATTGCGAAACGCTGAAAAATGCGAGGCGATGTGGAGAATTCCCTTGGAGACACTTTGAGATGACGCAAATCGTTTAAATTTAGATAAATTGGATGATGCGTTGGGATGCTCGAAGTTATTTTCGTTGAATTTTATTACTTACTCGAAATTGTTGTAAATATAGACGGGGATTTTTTTATTTATGAATCGGGATCTTGTTGAGCTAAAAAAATGTAAACTTGTTGTAGAGAATGTCTGACGAAAAGTTGCCCAACTTGTAACGCCAACACAGTCCCATTTATTTTCCAATAATAAAAATCTGCATTTTGCTCTCTTTCCAGGAATGTTCATCAAAGACTCGAAACTCGTTGAAGTCCACAACTCCAATCGACGATCGTTCAATTCGTCCGAAGCGAACGCCAACAGACCGACAAAATGCTAAAACCAAACTGAAAGCACACGTTGGACTAGCTGAAAGTGTAAACTGTGTTTGCAAGTGCTCAACATGGCGACCGACCATAAAGACTCGCTCGTGCAAGGGAAAATGCACACAAAGTGCTTCCTTTGGAGCGCGTTCAGTGATCCTTCCTTGGAGAAGCTCTATCAGAGCTACAGCATCAAGCAGAAGCGTTCCGGCCTAGAGTGCTTCCTCATCGCCGCCATTTTATTCGACATCTACATCCTTTTCCTCCCCAGCGAGCCGGACGCGTGGGTCATCGGCAGCATGCTCGCGTTTTTGACCGCCAACATTTGTCTGTTGTTATGGTGCAAGCGCGGCGCGAGAAAATGCGTGATCTGGCCGGCGATCCCGCACATCGCGTGGCACCTGGCGAACGCGCAGCTGCTGGTGAGCCTGTTTCTCAAGAAGAACGAGGTGACTTCGCGGGATAGCTTAGGATGGGCGCTGCTGCTGGATTACTTGATTTACGTCACGCTGCCGCTCCGATTGAGATATTGCGTTATGCTGAGCGTCGGCACATGCGCGATGTACTTGGCCGCTATTATTGGACTCGCGAAGATGGAACAGCACATGATTCAACAGGTAAGACTAGCCATAGCGCCATCACCATAGATACTTTACTAAATGTTAAAAAAAAAAAAAACATTGCCTGCTTTTTGGTAAAAATTACCATGCGGGTCAGGGTGGTTGCCACACTCTAAATCACAAACTAATTCATGATTTTTTTAACGCAAATATCTTGCAACACATAAGTGGGGTTGATGATGGTGGATCTCCACAGAGAAACACGAAATGAAATGGATTTTTCTTACTGCACTTTTACAAGAATGAAGATCTATAGAACACGAACACGAAGTGAGTGTGAGCGTGGTGTGAGTGTGGTGAGCGTTAGTGCTGACTTCTTACTGATCGGTGGCGGACTTTTGATTGATTTTCAATTGCTGAGGTTTGCTCCTTATATACGGTTGTTTCGAGCTAATTCAGCCGCGACCGTTGTGACGGTTGGCGACGGTTTAGACGGTTGAGTGCCTCGTGTTTCCATTTGTCTGCGAGGTCTCTAACCATATTTTTTAAATATTTTAATCCTGATCGTTTTTGTATAAATTTATGTTCTTTTGGCCCTGCAAAATTGGATAGTAGCGCCATTGTGACGGTTACTTGCCTTAATGATAAGAATTGAGCTCAGGATACTTGCCACAGTCTCGCCCAACAAACAGGGTCATTGCCGCAGATTGTCGCATACAAAAAGAAAAACGCGCGAATCTAATCTTTCACTTTCTTCGAGCTTTACGTTAGAAGAGGAAGCTGCGAGCCTCTCGGATGTCCCTAACATAGTCTGATCTTACCCTTTATTTACTTACATATATTGTAACAATAATATATCAATAATTTTGCAATTTTGTATCCGATGTATGTTGAAAATCTCCCTGGTTCATAATTTATTGACTCCTTTCTACAGAATTCGTTAAAAATTGCATAAAGCTTGTAATTCTTAGACGTCTTTAAATTGCAAATGAGAGATAACACTCACCTGAATGTTGAGGGAGCTTATATTTTAGGGTTGAGAAATAAATAGTGAGCGTTTTATCGTCCACAAATTTTGGCTTTCAACAAAAAATCGAGATGAGAAGTGGACTATACCATTCGAAAGCTAATTTTCTCCTCTACAACCCTATCGTCTTCATATGTTAACGTTCGTACCTTTCAATAATGAAAAATACCTCCAAAATTGTCAAATACGTAATACAGAAGCAATCGCTCATTACTTATTACTCAACCCAATGCAATCCATTTTCTTCATAAATTTTCCCATCTCTAATTAAAACGACGAAAAATGTAGACGATAATACAACAATTTGGCCCACTGGATTCTCTATTTTTTGTTGTACAAAATCGTGAGCGATAAAACTGTAACTACTTACTACACGACCCAATACGGATGACGTCGCAGCACAGCAAATGTTAATAACATATTTTAACTTATTGGCGAACCCTTTCATGCAACCCGGGGCGGTTCGAAGGGCTCCTGAGCAGCTTCTTTCAAATTGTAACACTCAGCAGGATCAAAACGATAGTGGCAATAGAACTAATTTAAATGCGAAGTATTTTGAAGGGACGCGTGCACAGACAACAACACTAATATTATCATTAATCTTGTTGTCTATTGCCATGGATTGTCTCGACAAGTGGAGCATCTTATGCGCATCTATTTATGGCAATGACTACACACTTACACCCTCTCCAACGCAGCAGAACTAACATGAACTGCAGTTACCATTTGAGGTCATGAAACGAATGCTCGGAGTCGAGCGCGTGGGAGGTTTAAAATATCGCAGCCGCGCTGTGCATAACTCACGATTTTTAATAAAGCCGCGCACAATACGCAGCGCGCATAAAGGGGAAAAAGAAATTTGACCTAATGTCGTAGTCGTGGTGCGCTCGCTATTCGCTATTAATAATGTCAGTCACGAACGATAACGAGCGACACGACAAAGCATCGGCGCGCGGAGTTTTGCGGCGAAATAATTTGTCGCGTTCGACGGTTTCGCGGCGCGGCTGGTTTGCGCTCAATGCGGGCGGCGGGTTGTGTAATAAATTTTCAGTTCGTACACATTCGCGACCAGTTGATGCAGTCGACAGTTCTGCTCGGTCTACCCCTATGGAGTGCACATATTCTACGACGCAAAACTAGACGAATGTAAAATATATTGAATTTCCTCGTCGATGCAGAAAATTGGATTTTCTGCAGAATCTTACGAAACTCGCTTAACGAACATACTTTTTCGATATATATTTTAAAGGAAATACATACTACGATAGGTGAAAAATAAAAGATACAGACAATTGAGGTGTTGAAGTGAATGTCTAGTTGGACAGTAGTTTAATTCATCGGTTACAAATCCACTGGGTTGAATAATCGTTTTTCAAGAATAGATCGTTCGAAAGCTCAGTTTTTCCTCATTTCTGTCGTCTTCATTTGTTAACATTCGTAACCTTTAACAATTCTTTGAATCTAAACCAGCCGATGACAAAGAAGCATCGACAAACTGGTCGAACGCTGGCAAGAGATCGTTAGCAAATTGTTGTTATTTGATGAGGAACGATCGATTTTTTAATTAAGAAAAAACGCTAATTGTTTATTCTCAACCTAATACAATCAATTTTCTTTCTGAACCTTCTCATCTCTATTTAGAATGAAGCAAAATGTGAACGATAATCAAACAATTTGCACCACTGGATTTTCTCATTTCGATTTATTGTAGAAAAGCGAAAAATATCGGCGATAGTAGTAGACACTACTTATTTTCAAGCCAATATATTGGGTTCAAAGTCCAAATTGCTTATCCTGCATGCTGATGTGTATACAATTTATTGCCCTAGAGTAGTACCTATATTGTACATTTTCAACTTATTGTATTCAGAAGATACAACTGTTTACTTTAAATGAAGAGAGTCCAAATTGCTCAACGTGGCTCATAGGTGAAGTAAGTTGGGCAAGAGGAAATTCCAGCCAAAATTTGGCATTGAGGGTTTAGGGATGAACGTGCTCTAAATCAGGCACATTTTGCGTCCGACTTTCGGGAGTGTATGCGAAAGCGCACTGCAGATAGTCGGGCACAAAAAAGTATGTTTTAATAATATTCATTATACAAAACATAAACAACAACAACCAACATCATTTGTGATTTGAGTGTGCCCAACTTGTTTATAAAAAATTATTTTAATCATATCCAACCATTCTTAGATTTTAAAAATATATTAAGTTTATTATAAGTTAGCACTTATTTAATTTGAAGCACATTTAATGCAAAAATTATTAAAAACTAAAAGGTATAGATTTTTGTTCCAAAAGAAACAATTCGCACGCATACTTTATCGGTTCGACATATCACCGCTGGTCGGTACGCAATTAATTCCTCTCCCAGAACTCGTTTTTTCCGTAATTTAAAGTATTCAGGTCTGTTGTATAATTTCGGACCAACTGTCCAACTGCCCAACTTGCCCAACTACCTAACTACCTTACTGCAAACCCCCCTTTCAGTATTATTTTTCACCACAAGCAATGCGTAAAATAACGCTTTTTCCACTAATACATTTTTTCACTACGAGCAGCGTAAAATAACACTTTTTCCACTACTACATTTTGTCACTGCGAAGTGCGTAAAGACACTTTTTTTTCGAGCGACGACCGACCTCCTCACGCACTAATTACAAACACTACCATTTTAAAATCGTCCTTTGTGGCGAAGTGAAGTGAATAATTTTAAAATTACGAATAGCTGTAAAAAAAATCCTCTTACAGACATCTACAGATTAATAAATTATCCAAAATGTTAATATCTACTAATCTCTTACAATTGGCTAGTTAAGTCAAGCTTGCATCCCTTCATCCTATTCAATTTAGACCGGTTCCAGTTTTGTTTACACCGCACACCCTAACATAACAATTGCTAGTTTACGATTGCGGCAACATCGTGCACGCGGCCACAGTCGGCACGGAAGGCTCGCCGACGGCGGCGCGCCGTAATCGATAGCGGTGGCTATGAAAACGAGTCCATTAGAGTCGTTAATCTTTAATAGATTAAACGATTAGCGTCCGCCGGCGACGTCGCGCGATTGAATCACTCCCGATCCTTCGCGAGCGGAATCCATCCGACGAATGCACGCCGCCGCCCGCCGCCGCACGAACGTCCACGTCGCGCCGCACGCCGGCGAGTGTACAATGTCTAAATTTAGTGCCACGCTCTATTGATCAACCGCCGCGCCGTCGGCGAGAGTACGCTTACACCTTTTGTGTGCTTCGTCGCCGCCGCGCCGGCTAGAGGGGCGACTCGCCTCCCAGTGGGCATTATCTACACTCCACGTCCTATCTAAACTATGTGTTTTTCAAACCGTTGGAAGTATTCCTATTCAGCGTGGCGCACTATAACAACATTATCACGTGCTGTCGAACGGTTAGAACTTGCACGATTGTCTGGCGAAATATGTCAGTTATTCCGGTTGTTTAATTTAACATTAAACAGAAATATTGTAGATAAGAGCTAATTGTAAGTTGATAAGTTCGGAAGTAATCGGAAAATTCCGACAACAAATAAGCCATTTGGCGCGCCAACATCACTGATTGGATGTAAGAGTACACATTGTAGCAGTATTTAAGACGTAGTAATTCGTAAATGAAATTAGTAGTCGTTCTCCATTATTCTGGTACGCTAGTGAGCCTAAAAACCTCTGTCCCAGATTCTTTTTTCAGCAGTTTGGTTTCTGGCTTCTCCGCTGCCTTACAACCAACGTAACTCTCAACTTGCAGGGTACTTTAATTTATCAACGCAATTTTCGTATACGCACGCGCATCATCCGGCAAGTAGGTTGAAGAAGCGTCCGTACTCGCGACGTGATAAGTGATTAGAATCGCGAGTGGCGGAGCTGCGGTATTAACAATTAAGTTGCAACCGCTGTTATTGATTCGGGGTGCAGAGAAAACGCACTTGAGTAGGTAGAGATGTTGGCGTGTATTAAAGATGCGTTCGCTCTGCTGGTTGGCGACAATCTGCCTTAAAACTAAGGCTAAAAACTAAAGCTGACTA
>JARRAA010001323.1:0-11494 GCA_030557295.1 Ecitodaemon sp. MM-2014
CAACCGGTGGGGATATAAACAATTCGCTTTGGTTGAACCTGTCCAGATATATTTTCTGTACCCTCATCGCGTTGTGAATCCGCTTTGAATCAGCAACTGCGATTATGTTCCGATCATCAACAACTTGCGGAGCACGTCCTAGAGTTTCTTTCAATCTAATAACATTTCATCGTTAGAATATCTTTTTTCCCATGTTGTCCTTCGCTTCTTCAAAGGGAGTGTTGCGCATTCGCGGCTTAAATAATAACAAATCGGTAGAGTGCACACAAAACGCCCAAAACTCACGCTACCCAGATGCAGCGTGACGGCGTGGTACTTGAGACGACAATCGTCTCGGGGTATTCTTCCCCCACCGGCCACCCTCAAGCATCCCACACGGGATAGGCGCAGCCGGCCGCAATTCAGACGCCTATAACTATCTTAAGACTAAACACACTTACGTCTAATCTAAGATAAAATAACCTAAAGCTACACTCAGTTCTAAACAATCTTAAAAGGCAGAAAATATCGTGTTCGAAGTTTGATTTTGCACGCAGCATTTTGCGAGCGCTGGCTTTTAAGGTCGCTGGATTTGAGCGAGTCTTTTGATCCATGAGACGGAAAGAGCTTTCCTTTCCCGCGAGCCCCTTTCGAGGAGCAGCGAACAAAAATACAGGCGGCTAGAGATGAAAACTACCGATCGGGAAATTTCAACGCGTATCGCGACTTTTTAGAATTAAAACCCCGCTCCTTGCCCATCTCCAGTTGTCGTAAACATTGGCTTAAATCGGGAGGATTAAATTTGGTCGCATATGCAGGGAGCTCGCACGAAAATGTGGGAGGTGCGGGAATGACACAAAAGCGACACGGGAGAGCCGAATGAATTAATAATGCAGCATGACCGCGCGCGATCAAGGTGCCCCCCGTGGGGGGGCGGCGCATGTGACGAACGGGCGCTGCGACATGACTGACTGGGAGCAAGAGTCAACGTCGAGCGTGACATTAGTATCAGCCGGCGAGCAAACAGAACGTCCCTTCCACCCCAATTGCTTTCCATTCTCGACGCGATCGAGCGCCGAACGTGCAGCGCTTATTTTTATTACAAAGTCCTCAGAAATAAATTTCGCGTCCACGTCGAATCTGAGAACAATAAGAACGCCGTACCTACGACTTTTTGGCAAAGAGATAGTTTAGAGCGTCGATAAATCACCACTGAAAATAAATCAAAAAAAATCCGCGACGTCTAACAAGTGAGTGGGCATTCAACGCGTTTCGGATTGCTTTGTGCGAAACGCGAATAAATTGCAAGATGCCCGCGAGGAATCGAAAAAATAAATATGGCGAAATTTATGTTAGGTATAAATAAAAATGAGATGTGTCGTAAATTTTTAGCGGGATTTAAAAGGATTCGAGACGATCCGAAATAGATTGTGCTAAAAATGTTTATTTTGCATTGAAGGCAAATTAGGCGGAATGTTACCCAAGCGAGTAATTTTTTGGCATTAGTGGGCCACGTTTTCGACAAACCAATGTTTCTAATTTTAGGAAAATATTGAGAAGCTATAAGATTTTGATAGATTTATATCAAAAGTTATAAAATATGTTGGTTTTCAAGCACACGTGAATCCGTTGCAAAGCGAACGAAGACTTAATAATAATTCCATAATGCACCTAGAAACGCATTTCAGTTGTTTCGTTTAGTTGTGATACCACCGCGTTTCGATTGTTCAGTTTTGTTATTGAAGATCGCTGCGATCGTCTTGTCTTCATAGCGGATCGCAGCGAGCGTCATTTGTTTGTTTTGCAGCCCGAGTCGACCAATGATAACACCGGTGACACGGACGAGGGAGAGCAGGTAGTCGGTTACTGCGGACGAGCGAGTAATATCGAGAAGCAAAGAATGTTAAATAAAGAGTTCGAATAACTATACCTGTGACTGTGCATTTTACACATATTTATTGGAAGACACATATTTTGAAGCCACTTTGGAAAAATCACTAAAATGCACTGTGTTTACCTCGCGTTTTAGCTTGCACAACACCAGCCGAACCAACCGGGCAACTTTTAGGTTACTGCGACTTGTGGTGACAACGAAGCCTTGCCATCGATGTTCGATGTTTTCATCGTCGGTCGAAAACAATCGATGTTTACTAAAAACATCAGCACAGTCATATCCACACTCACAGACGGATTGGTCTACGGAGGGAGACACACAACAGCCAAATGTGAGAAGACTTAAGGATCAATAACATAACAACTGGGTAATTTTAACAAAATATCGATTTTTAGATCTGCAACATCGAACATCGGAACGTGAACATCGATTTTTTTTTTGTAAAAGGTCGATATTTTCAAAACATCGGTATCGATGTCCCACTACTACATGCGACCAATGCGATCTTCCGCGTCAGTCATCGCCAAGCAATCAACAGGAAGCTAACAAATTGAAATTCGAAGGAAGAACTTGAATGTATCGAACGATTTTCCTTGCGCGTTCCTTCGTTTAGTTGTTGCGTATTGGTATCGCTGTGTTTCGCGGCTGATAAAAGCAAACATCTCGATGGAACTGCTGTGACTGCGGGAGCAAACTGCGCTGTGCCTCGTCGGTACCGATACGAGGGTCAACAATGAACAACATTGTCCGCGCGCGCGGTTTCGCAATTCGAGCGTTCGGCCGGCACCATCGGGCACTCTTTTATTCGCTGGATGAAAAGTCAATATTTGCGACTCGCGTCCGACCGCAGCGCGCCACCGATACGTGCGCGTACGCCGAATTACCCAAATGCGCGTTTTCATGAAAACATCAAATCAAACAACAAACACGAATCGTCGGAGTTATAACAAGAACCAGAAATTGTTTAACTCTTTGGCTCATTTGATTCGAAACGGTCGGAATGTGGTCGGAACGAGGGACTGCTTGTAAAGGGTAGCATTTTATCGATGCAGGGTAAAATCAGTATTGTTGACACGCTTTTCGTTTGGAGGGCTCTAATAATTCATGAACTCGATTTATTTTAACGCAATACGATGTCATGGTTTTTGTTATTTTAGTCCTGTTATTTTGTTATTTTGACACTGCAAAATGGGATAGTTGCGCCACTGTGGCGGTTACTTGCCCGAATCATAAGAACGTGCGATGCTAATCTTTCATTTTCTTCAGGCTTTAGATTAGAAGAGAAAGTACCTTGTGCAAGTCTCTCGGATGTTTCTAACGTAGTTTATTAGAAAATGGTGGTAAATATACTGATTTTGCCCTATTATCTATTTGCTCCTGTTTGCCCTGCAAGTTTCCAACTTCGAGCGTTGGCTCGAAACGCACAAAAGTTTGGCGCAACTCGCCGTGCACAATTGCATGCAGTTGTTTTTGACATCTTAAACTTTCCATTCGCCGCGCCATTCCGCTCGGTCGTCCCCGCCTGAATTTTATTGTGTCAACATGGCACAAACTACTTTTATTCTCGCCCCGACTCTATTCACGTTCTTAGCGCGAACTGCCGTAAAACTGGAATAAAATCGAACGCAAGAAATTCCCTTCGTCGTCCATTTTGCAGCGACATCTTGACTCGCTGACATCCTGCGACCCTCGGGGCGACGTCGGCGTCGAGAGTCGGAGATTTCGCACGGCGCGCCTCGAAGTTTGTTTGACACTTGGCGGAGGGCGCGCGCACTAAGGATGGAGTGTCGGGCGATGCAAGTGCAGGGGCGAGTTCGAGCTGGTGGCGGCGATGTGGATGGAACGTGACGTTTCCTGCAAGTCGCACTTATTTGCACTTATCATCCAGCTGCGCACAGCGAGCTGCAGATAATATTCGAGATAAACAATTTTTATTTTGTCCTTGATGACCGTGAATTCAATTAGGGGAAGTTTCGTCTGCAACTTTTATTAACTGCAGCAATATTTAATGCATGGAATGTTTTGTTTCAATATTAATATCGCATATGAATTGCAAATAAATTAATGCGCTTCCAACAGCTTGATTACATTCAGCGCGCGCACAAGGGCGGAAGAGGCGCCAGACGTCAGTTTAGTCAGCGCAGTGTTTTAATGCAATTAGGCGCGATCTTAGGGCGCTTAATTTATTAGAAAGCTTCTAATTAACGAGCGCTTTCGAAACTTGCATGCACCGATAGCGAGGGCCGCGATATTCCGCCGAACTACCATCCCCTAGGATTGATCAATCGACGTTCCAAATATTTCAAAGATTTCACGTTGTAATATTTTTTATCCTTTAATTAATTACATTGTCCTTGATGCTGAAACATTGTAGGAAAAAAAATGTTTTCCTTCCGCATTTTGCCCGTTTCGTACCTAGCCAAATCTGGGTCAAACCAAGCACAAATCATAGATCCTTGCACCGCGTCCCGCACCCCCAGGACGTGATCGTCGTCCGCGCCAACGCACACGCCGGTTCAATCCTCGTGATAAAATACCTTTCGTAATCCACCCACACACTCGCCGCGCTACAAATTTAAAAAGTCGCCGGGGACGAAATTTCGGTTATTATGCCCGAGCTACAAAAGTTACATTAATGAATTCAGCGTCTAAATTAGCCGGGAATTCTCTCCCTCGGCTTCTCGTTCGCGCGCAGGATCGTCGGGTGCTTTTTTTCCTCTCCGCCTCGCAGTTCCTCTGCGCTGATTTCGGTAACTTTTTCCTATGTTACGACAACGCGCTAAGTTACCCCGAAGACTTTTCATGCGTTCGTCCGCTTTACCGCGGGGCATAATTCGGCGATTTTTCTTTTCGCGCTCTTTTATTTCTGCGCGCCGTCGCAACTTCGCGTCGCCGCGTCTTGTTCGGTCCAATTTCCGAGGCGATTGCCGAGATCTTTCTTCTTCGAGGCGCGCGGGAAGGACGCGGCAATCGGGACTAAAGACTACGGGCGAGGGATTCGGCAGGAGTGCGCCCGGCAATCAGCAATCTCCGAACTGCGCCGAACGCGGCCATCAGCGCGAGTCGTTTGTTTTGACGGCAGGGGGCGTGGAGGCTCGCAAATGGCCGCCGACGTGGCGGGCGCGTAATGCGGACGAAGGGACGGCGCGCGCGTGGGCGGAGGAGTCGTTTGTATTTTCGCGCTGTTTCGCGGGATAAGCTGGCGCAATTTTTCACGAGAAACAAACGGCGGGAGGACGCGAAACGGCTCAATCTTTGCTTCCGGGCTTATCTCCTTAGGATTATGCGGAGTGCCATTAATTATTTTCTGTTTCGCAAATATTAATATCAATTTTTCACTGCGCGACCGCCGCCACTACCGCAGCGCGCTTGAGTAATTGTTACGACGGAGAGCTTGAACTTTCGAGACTCGAAAGATAAAGTTGCGCTTAACGCGCGAGGATGGGAACATTACGGCTTGATTGAATTTTCTTGTACACGGAAACCGCGCGCTGCAATCCTGCAAGAAGGGTTTAACTTTCGATTCGTAATCAGCGCCGAGTGAAAATCGAACGTTATCCCGGAACCACCGCACAGTTCGAAAGTTGCTAAGTCAGAAACCAGCAAGTTTTAACCACCGTGCCTTAACAGCTCGGTAAATATTTTAAAACGTCCCTAAAGAAAAAGGCAAAAAAGAATGTCTGTACAAATACAAAAGATATAAAAGATGTGTCGAAAGGATAAAGTAAACCTTATCTTGGGGACGTCCTATAGGCAGGTAGGATCAAGCGTTGTGGTTTATTCTGCGCAGCACGCCGAAGGTACTAAAATCAAGGTTTAGGTGCAGGTTAAGTTTCGCCGTAAAAAGGACAGGAAGAGGGAAAAGATGATGAAAGCACTGCGAAGCTGAAAAAACGCACGCGTCAAGATAATCGCAGCGGATAAAGAACTTCTTCCTTAGTTTCCTGCTCGAGATTTAGTGCGGACTCGCATTGTGCTTTATCTTCCCTAAGAGTCCGTGATATTTAGAAAAGAAATTTTTAAAATGAAAGGACATTGTACCATTTAAACTCGAGTCAAATGTCACGTACATTTATGTTTAATTTAAAGAGATTTAGCGGGTTTATGCTTGAGATTCAGATCCGCTCTACATGTCACGATGTCTTGTCTCATGATTTGCTGGTTTCTTTTAGTTTCGCGCTTCATATTTTCATTTATATTAGCGTCTTAAATCTATAATTAAACCACGCGTCGGACTGGCGGCGGCGTTTAATTATAAACGGGCGACGATGCCGAAAAATTAGGGAGGACATACTTAAAACGTACGAAATGTGTCCTGGCATAACTAATTAAAAACTACTTATGTTAGATATATAAAGCCAGGTGACTCTAAAGTAACCATCTTTTTATTTTGATAATTAAGTTTTGATAGTTGGCACTGTTGGTACCTGAGATAGTCAAAACAAACTTAGAGTTTATTAAATTTAAATTTCGCGCCTTAATATGTTTCTTGCGAGTTTGCTACTAATCGTTTGGGAGCATTGTATCAAATTTACATTTCGCTCTTAAATATAGCAACATCTCAGTAGAAGTAGCGTAGTGTTGAATAGTAGATGAAGCTGTATGTTGACACTGTTTCCACGGTTGTCACTGTAAACATTGAGTGTGCATATTCGTTTCGAATTTCCCGCCAAATTGTGTTAAACGAGGAGTTTAAGGTTCCGACCACACTATGGACTATAACAAAACAGAACAGAACAAGATAGAACAGCTCCTGGGCAACACACTAACGTTGAAGAAATTTGCTGCGACGAGAGGATCTCCATATGCCATATCCGGAATACCGGAACCCACTGAATCCAACATGAAATTCATTGCACGCGGCTTGGCACTATAGACTTCTCACATAACAGATGTTGCTGACAAGTGTGAGTATGTTACTGACAATGAGTTACATCCGTCTTGAAAAGAGCTCAGCTGTGTAGTGAATATATGGAAGTTGTACCAGAGCAGAACTTTAGCGTGCTGCTAGAAGCATTTTAACGGTGCTCTGTTCTGTTCCACAGTGTGGACGGAGCTGAAATCACCTGATATCGAGGTGAAGTATTGAGTTCCAGACACTGGTAAACCGGATCAGACCGTTTGCAAATGATGTACGACGCGCGATTGAGACGACGTTGATTAAAGACATTAAAGAGCTTAAAAAGCGACAATTAAAGAGGCGCCTGGCATGGGGATCAAAGGTACAGTGATGCCTTCATCATTACTTTCAAGAAAAAAGTGACTGACATTACATTATATTACTTTATATTGGATACTTGACAAAGCTTGTTTGTTGCGAGGTTGCCAAAACAAACTTTGGAAACTTATGATAAATTTAAACTTGTCGCCGAAGTTTGGCAACTATTGGACACTGGACAAAGCCCGAATCTTGCGAGGTTGCCACAGTTGCGACTACAAACTTATTTTTTCATTTTCTTCTCTTATGCAAGTAGGTTATGCCTGCTTTTACTTTGCTTCTTCAGCTTGCGATGTCCATCATTCCCTCCATCTTCTTAGCAGTCCTCTTCTTCTCCTTTGGTGGCACGAGATTGAGTTCATCGCCATCTTTGACATCCCGTATTCACTCAGTGCTTTCCTTACTACAAACTTATGTATGAGATTTAAATTTCGTGCCGGAACGTGGCAACATCGCCAAGTATTCCGAAAAGTTACCAGAATCTGATCCTTTCACCGCGGAGGCGGAGGCGGAGGATACGGTGCCGAAATAAAGATAAACCGTTAGCGGATATTGTTCTGAAATTACTTTGGATTACGGAATGTGTACAGCACTCGCAGTGTATTTCCAACACCCTTTAGAAAGTTTGCACGTGTAAATGTATCGCACGAAACGCGCGGCCGCAGAGCGTGGCCGTGAGCATATTGAATTATTAATGTACATACGAGGGAGGATAATGCACGCACCGAGGCGTTTCTTTTTCGCGCGCGCGCGCGCCGGCGATTTCCGGGCGGCTCGCCGCAAACCGCCCGCCCGTCGGCGCGCGTTCGGAAAACGTGGAAACGACGTCGCTCATCCGTTATGGCCGGCGGGCGGCGCGCGAACGCGATGCGAGCAAACATTTTGTGTCAATATATTAATCTCGACGTGATCGCGCCACCGACGCGCCGCGGCATATTAACGCGCCCGGAAAAACCCGTCGGAAAATGCGCGTCGGATTTGAGTTCCGCAAAATTAACTAGACACGAACGCGTGGAGTGCGCAGCACCGAATGGCGAGCAAAAACCGAACTGTAAAAAAAAGTTATGATTAAAACTCGTGCCGTTTAATATAGCTGAAAGGCGGGGGCGGCGACCCCTCCAGGAAAAGGGGGCAAATCTAATATTCGTTTTCACTTAATATTAGTTCGGAATTGAATCTAAATCAAAATTAAAGTCAGTTGCGTAGAATTGAATTACGACGCCCAAACGTTGATCCAAACAAAAGGTCACGGCGCATTCGAAGGATTCGGGCGAATTCCTCGACCGCACTGCTCTAACTTTTTGGACTTCCGGTGCGCGTCCGCGTCCGATGTCCATGTCCACTCGAACCTCTGTTCGGAATCAAGAGCGCCGGAGCGCACGAGCAACAGCCTTTTAACTTTAACTTATCCTCTCTAGTCGCGGGTCTCTGGTCTCGAGATCTTCGTCCTGCGTGTCCTTCGTGCCCGGCCCCTTAAATCGTAATCCTTTAACTTCTGGGATTCCCGGAAGAAAAAATGTAAAGACGTCAAGATCAAGACGATCGGACTGCACCTAGTGCCGCCTCTTGGTTGCTCGAGGAGGCGGTTAAATCCATTCTGCTTTTGCAACTAGTCGGGCAATAAACCATCTGGAATGGTCAAACGAAGAAAGGAAGTAATTATTTTTACAACCGAGGATTTCGCTTCGTGCTTGGACTTTCCCCGGGTCTAGCCCCGAGGCGAATCCGGGCAATATCGGCTCGGGTATTAGTACGTCATCCAGAAATTTATTACTCGCTGAACACGCCCGGTTCTCTCGCATCGCGTTTCCCGCCCGGTTTCATCTCACCTGACACGCACGACATTTGCATACCGCCCGACTCTTGCGTTCGACGTTTCGCGCCGAAGACAAAAAATACAAGACGAGCGCGCGTCGCATAAGGCAGCGAAGGGAAAGAGGGCGCGAAAAAATGTCGGGCGACGGCACGACGCTTCTGCTTTGCTTTAGCATCCCTCGGCGCGTTCATTGGATTCCGCTCGGCGTCTTCCTCCCCGATCTTCCGATCTATAATGATTTCCTTATTCAAATACGCCGTCGCGACGAAGCCGACGGTACCGAGCGGCGGGGGGAACGGCAAGGATCCCGGGAGGAAGTATCACGGATGAAATAAGGAACGCAAATTGGATCAGAAATTCATTTTCGCGAGTACCCACGGTTTTCGATATTTTATTTTCGGCGCTTTTATTGCTCGCGATGAAATTCCGTGAAACGGATTACGAGACACAGGCGCTAATTGACACGTGGCGCTCTAAGGACGCGAAAATCGAACGAGCGCTTCTTCAGTTTCCTAGAACATCTATTTATATCCTAAGTATGACTAAACTGACGCGGCCCACAGCCGAAAGTTTCGGAGGTTACGGTTTATCATTCCAGCGGCTCGATTACATGGACGCCGCCGACGCCCACGAAGCTGCGTCTCCCACGCACCCAGTCTGCCTTTTCACCCCATTTCTCGTTTTCGCGTCTCGTCATTGGGAATTCGGCGAAGCCATCGGATTCGACCGTCCGCAGGACGCCCACGTCTCATTCGACTTATTGCTGATGATTTTTTGCGCGCGAGGACCACACAGATGAATCTTGCATGCGAAATCCTAACCTCAAACCGCAGCTTCAGCCCGCTTTTTCTGCTCGGATAAAAGCCGAGAAGATATTCGAGTCTGGCTGGGGAGAAATCGAGGCTGGAGAAATGCCCCGGGGCAGGATAATGAGGTCTGGAGGTTGCGGCCGTGCGCTGATATACATCGGGGGCTAGGTTATGATCAATCGGCCTAGCGGTCCTCGCCGAGAATTATTGCCATTGTGCTTTTTGCTCTGGCGGAAAGCGAGTAGCCCGGCCTAGGGCGCGCTCGAGTTTAACTTCGATTCTTAACTTCTACTTTGGAAAGTTTCATGGTTTATTGGTTTTATTGCTTTTATTGGTTCTATTAGTTTTACTAGTTTCGACATTCCTTTTTAAGGGATTTTTTTGATATGTATTATTGAGTGTAGACGTTGCTGCCACTACAAGGGTTAAGACGATCGAGATATGGTAATTTATTATTTATTTTGCTGTGTTTGGTCTTAACATATCTCACAAAATATCTCGTGTTGGTGAAAACGACGATAATCCCGTATTAATCAAATTAAAACTAGGCTACCCAGCCTAACTCGTATATAATTTTTAATAGTATTCCGGTCAGACCGAAAAACCCGCTAATAATGAGGTTTAGGGACGGAATAAATTAATTTGTTTGTCAATATCTTGTTTAAGACGGTCTTCTATTTATTTAATCCAAAAGTTAACAATGCGACTGGCTTGGAAATCCAATTCTGATTACGCACATACTTAATTTGTCATAGATCGGACTGCAACTTTTCGAAATATTGAACGCTGAAATTGCTCTAGCTTATAATTTATTCAGTCCCGGCTTCACAGCCGCGCATAATAATGCGTGATCTTCAGATTCAGGTAGTATTTTCTGGGACCCGAAAATAAGTTGACCTCTCAGACTTGGCTAGGCTAGGCTAAACTACCCAAAGTGTGCAGCGCCTTACTATTACTATTTTTTGTGCATTTATTAAGAAAAAAATCAAGTTAAAAATATTTTCGGCGGGTAAATCATATTAGTGCGCGCGCTCGGGGTACCACTTTTCGCACGTCGTCCGACATGACATGGCATTTAATGTGACATTTAAGGCGCGCTAGAAACTGAAAAGTCACCAAACTCGTAAAGTCCCACCGCGCCGGCGCGCNGCCGTAAAACGGTCGCCCCCGCGTAAAATTGAATTTTAACCGCGCCAGCCTTGGGCTGGCGCTCGTAAACTTTATTTTTTCGAACGTCGAGGGCGACGACGGCGAGGAAAAGCGACGCACGCACAAACGCGCGAGAGCAATCGCCGCCCCCGGCGGCGGCGGTAATGATGGCCGGCCTTGGACGCGCTCGCTCGTTCGCCGCGAAAAGTCGCGAACATTGCCGACCGCAGGGACCGGCGTCTGATTTCGTGTTTTACGCGCTGCGCGCTCAGCAATTTTCGCTCTTCGGATGGCCGCGCGATGAAGCGGCATCTGCATGACAACAATGGAGAAAAATTGGGAGAAATCGTGGTTGGCGCGAGTTGAATTTAGAAAAACAGGAAAACGCGAGATGATGAAAATAAGTTACCATGACATTAGTATGTTAATGGAAGTAAAAAATAGAAAGAAAAAAATGAAAGCGTGTGGAAGAAAGTTGCGAACAGCGGACGATTTGCGAAAACAGGATAGAGAAGAAAATTGGAAAACATTATTTTCAAGGTTACGGGGATGAAAAGTGCTTGGATGTCCGCACAACTCATAATAATCTCCATTTCGGAAGTAAATACATGTTAGGTTTAATGTTCGTG
>JARRAA010001328.1:0-10100 GCA_030557295.1 Ecitodaemon sp. MM-2014
CTTTCGATAGCAAAACCTTAAAGTACCTCAAAAAAATTCGTTTATTAAACATTACCGACACTCAGATAAGTTTCAATTCCACTAATGATGAAGCAATAACTCCATCAACGACACATAATAAAAGTGGAAAACCCACGAAAACAAAAAACGCATTCAGCTCATTAACAAATCTCGAAACGTTAATTATACAAAACTGTAATCTAACATCCGAGGGCATATTGTACATAAATGACTTAGAAAATCTGGCCACGCTTAAACTAGACAATGACTCTATAGAAAATTTTCCAACCGACGCACTGAAACAATTAAAGAATTTACAAACGCTGTCGTTAAATCACAACCGAATACAACACATTGGAAATTTGTCGATATGCAGTTTAAATAATTTACGACAATTGCACCTTGGGGACAACTTAATTAGGGAACTGATGAACGACGACATAATGTGTTTGAACCAATTGCAGATTTTGAATCTGAGTGGAAACGCGTTGACTAAATTACATGGCATTTCATCAAAGAGCTTGAATATTTTAAGCGTCGATTCGAACCAAATCGACTGCATCGAAAGGATCGATGCGCCCAATCTAAGTACGCTGGACATGAGCGCAAACAAGTTGACAAATGTCAGCGTTAACGACTTTAAAGGATTGAACAGTCTGCTCAAATTAGATCTGAGCAGGAATAACTTGACGAGTGTGTTGTTGACGAACAAATTCTTGAGTTATGTCGACTTGAGTCATAACAAGCTGACAAGTATTCCTAAATTTGATCTAGGTTATTTGAAAACGTTCAATCTAAGTTATAACAATATTTCTGAAATTAACCCCGAAGACTTGTTAAGATTAACGAATCTGGAACATTTTGACCTGAGTGATAATAATGTAAAGATTGTTTATTCGCAAAGCTTTCTTAAGATGTTGAATATTTCGGCAATAAATTTGAGCGGGAATTCCTTAAAAAATCTTTCATTGGATTTCGACAAAGAGTCAAAGTTAGCAGTGTTCAATGTAAGTCACAACAATATTGATTCTATGTCAGATAAATGGTTTATAAATCTGACGAATCTTAAACATTTAGATGTGTCTTTCAACAAACTAAAATCTTTGAACGATTCAACATTTAAGAACCTTGAACACTTAGAAACGCTCAATTTGTCCCACAATTTCTTAACGCAATTAGATTATAAGCTACTGGAACCTTTGGAAAACTTGATTATCCTAGACGTTGACAGTAATATGATACAAGAAATTGATTATGGTTCGATTGTAAGCGAGTTACCTAACTTGGACGCGTTCAAAGCCAAAAATAACTTGTTAACTTGCGAATTTTTAACGAAAATGATACACTACTTCAAAGATAATGATATAACGTTCTCCTTAAACGAACACCTAGACTTTGACAAAGAAAACGTCGAAGGCATTTACTGCAAAGAGACACGAAACAAGTTGTTGGACTTGAAGAAAACCGAAGAGGCTTTGGCGAATAATACGAAAATGTTGAACGAGTTGTTTGCGCTGTATAATCATGATACTGGAGGAATGACTGTATCAGGTAGTGCATTTGATGGAGCTCATAGTTACAGCCTATCGGGCGGTGAGATCGTTGCGAGTGTCCTTTCTCTCATTAGCCTAGTAATTGTTGTTACTCTTGCGGTGCAGAAAGCGATAGTATGGCATCGAAGGAGAAACTATTTGGCGGATGAATTGGAGTTGATAACTCACGAGCCGTATAAGAGACTCGGGTGAATTTATTCGTGATTTTAACTGTGAGTTAGCATTTAAGTTTAATTATTCAAAATGCTTGGATAGTTAAAATAGCAATTAAGATAAATGAAGAAGAGTAAATTATTTTGGCAACTACTGTGTGTTAACGTTAGGTATGGAAAGAGGTGTTGAAGATTGTAATATGTAATGGTAATAATTACCTTGACTTCAAAATAGTTCTTTGTGAGATGATTAAAGAATCACTTATTCGATTGATGCGTGCGTTTGAACTAAATATATACTGCTTTATAATTGACTCGACCATTTGTCCAACACGCCCTTCGAAGTTTAATGTCGATGTTACTTGAATCATTTCATGTTTCGTTTAGAAAATATAATTATAATTTATTCATAAATTGTCCTTTTGTTTTGGCTGTAATTGAGTCTATCTTACTGTATTTGTTATTACCTATGTTTGCCAAATATCATATTTTTAAGAAAATAAATCTTATATGCATTTATACTTTTCCAAATAAATTATTTTAATTAAATTTAATTGGCAATAGTGTCTGTTGACAATGTTCTTTGTTTGTTATAGAATATTTCCGCACAAAAATGTAAATTTCGCAATAGACGATTCAGTGATACACTATAATATTGCAGTCACAAATTGTTGCTATTCATGAGAGGTTTGTCGTTAACAATTCAATATTATAGTGGAAAAAGAATCTGTTCATCAAAAATTAGCATAAAAGCAATAATTGCACTGTGACACATTGAAACATCATCGCTTGTCCAAAGAAAGGGTTTTTCTATCAATAAATACTCAAAATAATAAGTCCATTTAAAAATTGTGTTGCAAATTATGTATGAAATTGCTCTAAAACTAAACAGTTGAATACTTACTAAATTTAACCAAACTTTGCCCAGAAATGTTTTCACTTTTAAGCACGAGGATGAACCCAATCAGTAGAAACTTTAGCATTTCGATTATTGAAAACATTTCGAATTGCTAGATTATCATTTTGTGTACTCAACTATCTTCTTGAAAAACAAAATCATGACTGAACTCCTTCTCACGCTAACCCGGTATTAATACGGTGGTTAAGTTAATAATTATATTGATGATTTCTTTACTCGCCGTGCACGCTATCAAAACGGCTGAATCAGAACTAAATGACAATTTGAAGTATCTCCAACTATCAATTTTTATGTCCTTTGTACACTAAATTCTTAATGTACATGTTGAGTAAAGCTTTACATAGTGAAACCCTCCCGGGCGACATGTAAATTGTAGTCCGTCATTTACGTACATAGATTTTCTTGTACAGGCGGTACAATGAAATCGTTAGGGGCAAAAATACGTATTGTTATGGATTAATCTACTTAACTTATGTGGAAAATTTGTCTTTTATGTATATTACAACATTCAAAATGTATTTTACATTAATTTGAAATGTTACTAAGAGTTTAGGGTTTTTTCTTCATTCTTTTTTAGCAAGGAACTGTTTAACTCTTTACATATTTACTGAAGTATGATTCTGGTCGCAAAGCTTGAGTACGAGTTATTCACGATCACGAAATGGTGAATATTTAATGTGGCATATTTCCACTAGTGGTGAGCTTTGATATTCCGATAGATATAATTTCATTATTTTTTTTCAGTGAATGGACTCCGATTGGCACGTGGTGCGTCGATAATAATCCCTTGGCGAACGAGGAAAGGTAAAATAAACAGGATAATTGAATACTTTCCCTATAATTTGGGCAATATCCAGTGAAATTAAAAGAAATGCTTATATTAGATGAAGGGTATATGTATAGAGAGCCTGTACATGTAACAATTATTTGTATGTCTAATTTTTTATAAAATGTACAAATTACACAATAGATTAAATCAGTTAATTCATATAAAGCCTCACAACTTATGTTTATTGCTAATACATTTAGATAAGAAGCATACTGGAATTAATAAGTGATTAAAATTATTCTACATTTTATACACCATCTGATAATGGAAATGTTTCCATATGTTGAGTCTCAGACAATGCTGTTTTCATAATTGGTACAATTTTCAAATATATAATTAGTGATAACATTATTGCAAGTATAATGCTAATGATGATAAGAAAAATTAAAATGCCTAATGTGTGATTATTATCCAAAATTTGCTTAATTCTATCTTCCATTAACATTGGATTAATATTCTTCTCATATATTGGATTTTCAGTTGATCTGTTTGAATCGAATACTCGTCCAGATACTTCACTGTCAGTGAAATTACACTGAATCCCAAGTAAATTGAAATTAATTTTCTCAAATCCTGGCTCCAGTTGTGTACCCATGTGTTTAAATTTCCCCATAAGGTAAATTAGATCCTGGCAGGAAAATTGGTTACCATCGATGTTTATAGTTTTCAGGTGATGATTGTCAAACTCATGTAAGTCTAGTTCCATTATCAAATTATAGCTCAAATCCAAACTGTGTAATTTTGGGCTATTTATCATTAAATGTTTATTAGTTTGGAGTGAATTGTAGCTCAAATTCATAATATTCAAGTTATGCAATCCACTGAATGCACCTATATCAATTGTTAACAATTGATTGTGCGACAAATCCAGCGTAACTAAATTGTTTAAATGTATAAAAGTGTTAACTGCAATATTTTTAATTAAATTGTGCGAAATATTTAACTGTTTTAAATTTGTAGTGTTTATCAAATTATCCTGTTCTACGCTCAATATATTATTTCTTGATAGTTCTAATAACCCGACATTTTGTAAATTACAGAAATGATCTTTCATACTAGAAATATTGCTATTTGATAATACCAATGATTTTAAATATGGTTGATTATAAAATACTTTGTCCTCCAATTCAATAATTGGACTATTAATAAATTTAATAGAGACAGTAGTATTAGAGTAGCATGACAAATTTTTAACATTTTTTAGGCGATGAATTTTGGAATTTTTTATTATAAAGTTAATGACTACGTAAAAACAGGCAGTTACATAGGAAATAAATGTGTTTAAAGAAAAGTTACCTATGGTAACGTCTTCTATAAGAAGAGTTAACGTATTTTTATAATAATGTACTGAATTACGATTCCTTTTGATTTCGTCTTGGTATTGATCTTCTTGATCGTATATAATGTCGAATACACATTTTGTATCTGAAATATTAGTAATATTTGTTATAATATTAAATAGCAAAATACCTCAAATCTTTTTACCAATTTTGGTTGGAAACGTCGTATGTTTGCAGTAACTACAAACTCCCGTTATATACGAGACTACGAGTATTGAAATAACTTGCAGAATAAACTTCATTATTGAAGTCGGTATCACACACATTCTTGTTTCATAATGAAATGCATGAGTTAAATTGTTTTCTATGTCCATTTATCTATTTATTAATATGCATCACATCCTGTTACAGCATTACAGCATTGATTACAGCATTGAAGAGTCAAGACAAATAAAGTTGATTTTCATAAAACATAAAAATTGTAAATATCTAAAACATAAACTATCTTCAAAACCGACAATAGTATTTGCAGCATTATAATCAAAATTTATTTATATATAATGTGAATGGCATATATGGATTGGCTAAAACGAATATGCATGTGTATTAATACATTGTTACAATTCATCATTAATATTACAAATTGTAGAATTAGTATTAAATATTACAGTTTTCCTTGTAATGTGTATTCTTAACAATAAAATTAAAACTAATATTCCAAACAAACACATCAGTGTAATAAGCATTACATAAATACTGAAAATATAGTCTTCCTGGTAGACCTTCGTCATGACCGCATCAAACTCTTTCACGAGCATTTTACTCGAAGTTGATATTTCACTAATTAATTGATTTTTCAATCCATTTAATGCCAAAGTTAACGCATCTTTATCTAAGGCACCAGTTACATTTTTAATGGTGATATGAACGCCGTTACAAAAAATACCATGTAAATTTACGCCAGACGTTTCTTTTCCTTGCAACACAACAATCCCCATCTTCCCACATGCGTTCATTATTTCAATCAGATGTTGACAATCGAACAAGTTTCCATCGATGTGTAGTAAATTTAAATGTAAATTTTGAAGTAATCTCGTGTCTAAATGCTGTACGCGATTAAAACTAAAATCAACGAATTTCAATTTTCTTGTAATAATTAAGAGGAAGTCAACGTGTTCAATATTATTATTACTTAGATTTAAAAAATTCAAATTACTAAGGCCATTCATGCAACCAATACTTAAAGTTTTCAATTGATTGTACGACAAATCCAGTGAATACAAATTAGTTAAATTCGCGAACGTGTTAAATTCAAGTGATTTAATTTTATTATGAGATATATTCAAATGTAACAAATTGGTTATATTCGCAAAATCGATTCTTGTAATACTTGTTATATTGTTTTTTGAAAGGTCTAAATATAATAATGCATCCAATCTTCCAAAAGCACCACTAATTACATGTATACGATTATTAGATAAATTTATTGATTTCAACATCAATATATTATTAAACTGTAACAATCCCAGTTCGTTTATACTATTATTCGATAATTCTATACTTGTTATATTCGTAAAATTACTAAAAATATGCTTATCAAGCTTTTTAAGGACTGTGTTGGATATTACAATTGAATTATTCCCAATATTGCATTTTGACGTAGCGAGAGTATTCATCGATTCAATTCTTACTCCAATTTGTTTAGATTTACTGACAATCAATAAAATATTCTCACATAACAAATCATTTTTATAAATAGAGAGATATTTCAATAGTCCTGTATTTAATATATTATAATTGAATGTAGTTAATTTGTTAAATGATACGTCCAATGTTATTAAACGTTCCAAACATACAAAAGTATCAGGGCTAAGATATGATAACTGATTGTGTGACAAATTTAAAAACAATAAATTCGAAATATTTGTAAAATCATGCCTTGCAATGTTTACTATGATATTGCGCGATAAATCTAATCGTTGAAGGATTTCCAGCCTTCCAAACGCTCTACTGATATTCGAAATGTTATTGTTCGATAAATTTAGTTCTGATAATTTAGGCAGATTGTCGAATGGTAACTTGTCAATATATTTAATACTGTTACTGCTTAAAAATATGCCGCTGACATAATTTACGTTCCTAAATAAGTTATTAGTCAAATTCGTTATGTGATTGTTGAAGAAAGCTATTGATGTGTAACTCACTTGACATTTTCGTCTCTGTGATTGAATAAACACCTTTTTGGTTGGTATTACTTCCGTTGGGAATGCATTTATGTGACTTACATTAGAGTCCTTGATAAATAAAATAATGCTTCCATAAGTGCAGGCCAGATCTTCGCCAATGAAGTGTCCACCGGTGAAATTGTAGATTGAGCTGTTGTCGATTGCGATGTATGCTAAGTTTTGCGAAAAACTCTTGATGTATTTTTCTATTTTACTTTCGGGAAGGTCGAGAAATGTTTGTTGCTCGATAATATTGGTAAGTCCCTCAATTTTGCACAAAGTTTTCAAAGTAAAGAACCCATACTGGTGTGCACAGCCAGAATTAACGGTAAGTACTTTAAGTGTAAGGCTTACGAGTAACAAGAGTGAATAAGTAATCATGGCAACTGTTTCACTCTAAATCTGAATGATCAGTGGGAGTATACAGAATATAAGTTAATGCAAAAAGTACACAATAAGTATTATTTAGTGCACATCCGGTAAACACATTAGAAATAATCGAACCTGTTATTGCAAATTGTAGTTTTCATGATAACGACAATGATAATAGATATTATTTTGCTTCCTACACTAGAAGTTGTTATATTGAGAATTTATACAAAAATATAGTACAAAAACAGTGATCCTGGGGCGGTGTTTCTGTAAAAATGTTTGCTCTATATGAGTGGTATTCTTTGTAGGTATACGATTTTATTGCACAAAAATACATTCTTCCAAAGTTAACAATGTGTTTTGAACTTTTCTTATTATCCAGAAGTCTGATATTTGCAATTTAGTCACATNTCTTTACTTCACGGAAGTAAATAAACATTGAATATATGTCAAAAATATTTTAAAGCAAATGCTGCAATTTGTAACTTGTAACAATCACCTCATATGTCAATACTTGTAAACGGCGTATAAAAAAATAAATATTTCATGAAAATATTACTTCGCAGATTGTAATAGCTTAATTTTAGAAACATAATTTCAATTAATATTACGCGGTATTATACCTCACTTCAATGCAAGACTTGTGAATATTTGTACTTGTGCTTGTCCTCAGGTTTCTGATGCTTTTTGCCAAACTTGATCTGCTTATCATGCGCCTGTTTCTTGGACTTATCAGCCTTGTAAGTCTTGTGGTCTTCCACTTTATGTCCTGTTGCTTTCTTAGTTGCCTTCCCGCTCTTCTCCAAACTCTTCATTGCTATTTTTTTCTTGAGCTCAGCCTTGTCAAACTTATCGTGTTCGAATTTCGAGTGCTTCGAACCAAACGTCTTCCAATCGCCCGTCTTTTTGCCATGCGAGTAGAAGCTGTCGTGTTGTTTGTGTTCATTTTTATGGTATTTTTCATGGAAACCCTATTAGAAGATAATTATATAGCTTACAATTAACACCAAAAGGTTTATGACATAAGACGCACCTTCAGAACATTGGTTTTCTTCTGTTTCGCACCCTCGGCATGCTTTCCGGAGAGTTCTTGATGAGCAGCAGCCTTCTTGTGCGATTGGTGATTGCCTTCACTGCCAGAAGTTGTTTTCTTCAGTGCCTTTTCTTCATCAGCAATCTTGTGACTTATCGAACCGTGTTGACCTTTGTTAGCAGTTTCAACGTGATGTTTCGTTGCTTTGCCGGCTTTTTTGTGAGCTTTAGTTTCGATGTGTTTCCCTACAAAAGCTCGACAGTATAATTGTGGGATTCAATAATTACACGACTGTTCGGATCGAAAAATAGAAAAGAAATACGTACCCTGTTTGGAATGTTGACCGTCTACGGCTACATGCTTGCTAATATGATGAGCAGGTTTGATCGTTGTGGAATCAACCAAATATATGGTACACAGGACCACAATCTGTAATCAAACACAAAATTATTTCGAGCATGTTTCTTACAAATTACACCCAGGTATTGTTTCGTCTTGGCATTGAATGTGAAAATCTATATTTGCTTTGCAGTTAAAATAAAAAACATTGGCAACGCGTCAATTGCACTTACAAATCAATACTGCCAGTGGCATTTGTAAATCAATTGTTCGAAATGAAATTCCGATTAGTTTGGCGCAATTCCAATGTGACCGAAGTGTAGGCTGCGACGTTTCACTAAAGATTAAACTTGTTATAGCGTAAAACTGAAATTGCGCAAATTGTAAAACAAGACAGAAAAATATAGATAAGTATCAGGTGCTTAATTGTAGATGTGGTAGTACACATCGTGAGGTGGGAAGGTTTTCTGCTCGATGAATTTATGTGTCAAACGTTTCGCTTCGTACTGTTTGCTTGTTTCATTCATTCGCGTTCTTGTACGAATTCTCGCATTTATACAGCAAATTAACATGATATGCATGATGTGTCCACCGTGTCGTTACGTTTTCGAACACAGTTAATCTGTAACAACCATAAATCGCTTCCTAGTTTCTTGTGCGCATTGATTTGACTCGGAAAGTGTAAATTCTCGACACCATTATGCAAATATCGAGCAACCTAATTAAATCCGCAAAACTTACGTAATCGTGCTGTAAACATGGGTGTGAATTGTAAATGATTAAGCGGACATTTCGGTAGTTTTGGTCAGAGATCAAGTAAATAGAAGTAACTTTGATCGAGAATAAACGATTGAAAAATTGAAAGTACGTTAAACTTTACTAAAAATATACTAACGCTGATGTGAATTTGTGGTGTACGTGCGAATTCTTGGTTTGTTTTTACGTTTCCGTTAAACCTATATTTACAAATGTGTGTAAAACATTAAAATTCACAAATGCTCGGGCCAGAAAACACGTAATAATAACAAAACCACATCTGGTGAATTGACGTCGAAGCGACTGCTTGCACGATTGCATTGTGGATTTAATTCAATTTCGACATTTTTTGCTTTAGTAAATCCATAAAATGGCAAATTATTGAAAATGTTCATAGAGCGTTTCTGGTTTACCAATAAGGACAAGACAAATTATGGCATTTTTATGATGAAATTACAACATTGATTCGGACAATTTCAACATTTTGTCAACGGCACTGTTAGATAATAAAGTAAATATTAATATTTTAATGTTTTGCAAGTTATTATTTCTTCATAGTGTTGGTTTAGTGCAATTCTAATATTTTAAAGAAAATTTATGTGCAAATCATTTATGGATACATTTTATAATTTAATACAAATT
>JARRAA010001329.1:0-31685 GCA_030557295.1 Ecitodaemon sp. MM-2014
TTCTGTCCGTCTGCCCGTTTACAACCTCATTATTATGCGGACCCTTCGACCCTCGAGAAATTTACCTGTCTCAATCTTACGAGACTTCCAAAACTTTAGTTTTGTGCGACGCCTAACCTAATTTTACCTAGTTGTTGATGGAAAAACGCGCGGATAATTTTGGCTGTTCACGTGGAATTGCGCAAAATACAAAACCATTCTATCTAGATGTTGTTGGAAAAAAGGCGCGGAAATTCTGGTAATTATCGCGGTAAATTACGAGCAAAATGTTTGTAAAAATCGAACGTACAATCGCACAAAATGTAACCCAATTCTACTTGGGCGCGGAAAATTCTGGTAATTAACCAGTTTCAACCTAGGGTACAAAATTTTAGTAAAAATCGATGTACACGACAATCACATAAAATGTAACCCAATTCTACCTAGATGTTGTAGGAAAAAAAACGCAGCAAATTCTGGTAAAAATCGCCGTAATTTACAAGCAAAATGTTTGTAAAAATCGCATAAAATGTAACCCAATTCTATCAGGGCGTGGAAAATTCTGGTAATTAACCAGTTTCATCCGAGGGTACGAAAATTTCAGTAAAAATCGATGTGCACGTACAATCACACAAAATGTAACCCAATTCTATCTAGATGTTGTTGGAGAAAAAGGCGCAGAAATTCTGGTAATTCTCGCGGTAATTTATAAGCAAAATGTTTGTAATAATCACACAAAATGTAACCCAATTCTACCTAGGTGTTGTAGGAAAAAAAAAAGCGCAGAAAATTCTGGTAAAAATCGCGGTAATTTACAAGCAAAATGTTTGTAAAAATCGCACAAAATGTAGGTGTTGTTGGAAAAACGCGCGGATAATTTTGGCAGTTCACGTGGAATTGCACGAAACGAAAAACCATTCTATCTAGATGTTGCTGGAGAAAAAGGCGCGGAAATTCGGGTAATTATCGCGATAATTTACGAGCAAAATGTTTGTAAAAATCGCTGTGAACG
Organism: Ecitodaemon sp. MM-2014; assembly: GCA_030557295.1. Lineage (NCBI taxonomy): Eukaryota > Metazoa > Arthropoda > Insecta > Coleoptera > Staphylinidae > Ecitodaemon > Ecitodaemon sp. MM-2014. Next base: position 992 of record JARRAA010001329.1, read on the forward strand.
TACAATCGCACAAAATGCAATCTAATTCTACGTGGGCGCGGAAAAGTCTGGTAATTAACCAGTTTCATCCTAGGGTAAATTAGTAAAAATCGATGTGCACGTACAATCACACAAAATGTAACCCAATTCTACGTAGATATTGTAGGAAAAAAAAGCGCAGAAAATTCTGGTAAAAATCGCGGTAATTTACAAGCGTCATCCTAGTTTACGATCAACCGCGGCGATTTTTACGCACCGCACTAGCCATATTTCAAAAGGCGCATAAAACTTAATCACGCACGAAATAAAAAATAATAAAAGCGGCGGCGCAAGGTGTGTAAATTTAGAAACGCGCGGAAAAATTTGAGCGCCGGCCAATGCGCCGAAGACGGCGACAAGGTGCGAATGTTCTAATGTGCTCGCGTCCGACGTTGTTCCTGCGGCGCGTGTTATTATGTTTTTTCTTCTCACGCGGCGCCGCGTGATTTTTTAATTTAGTGTTATTGCCCGTGCGCGACTTTAAACACGACATAAATTAGCGGTCGACGGGGCCGCGAGTTAACAAATTATGCGCGGCGCTAAAGCGTCAAATTATTAAGTAAATATGATCAGTTTCGGGAAAACGCTCGTGGGAAACGTCCACAAGGCGCGATCGCGTTGTTTGTTGACGCGCGGTTTATCAATAAACATCCACGTCTTGGGTAAACAGTTACCTACCGGCCGATGTTGAGTCGGCGTGCGATAAGGCGGCGCGTCACGCCGGGCTTTGCCTACCTTCGACGGCGCGACGCCGAGAAGAGATCCGACGCGTCGAATCTTATCGCCAAATGAATTATGCTAACGCGCAATTATGCCGATTCGGAGCGGCAAGTGTCCGCTCGTAAATCGCGGCAAATTGAATGCGAATGAAGGAATGCGCGCGCGCTCTCGGCGGTGGTCATCGTCGGCGGGCGCGCACGCACACACCGCCCGAGCATGTCAATAATCTCGCGGCGGGCGCGCCGCGCGAAGAAATAAGAGATGCACGTGTGCGCCCGGCCGCGAGGAATTCTGGTCGCGGCGCCAGCGAGTCTGAGTAACACCTGCGCACCGTCGGACCGCGCGGGCGCGCGCGCGCGCAGCCTCCGAGAGCCGCTCCGCTGGACCAAACTCACGACGCGGCGCGGCACGACTTTTTTTTTAATTCGACTGGTTTGAATAAAAGAGCCGGAGCTCGTGTATCGACGCCCGCATTCTATCAGGCCCGACGATCGCATCGAATTAAAATACGCAGCGCGCGCAACTAGACAACCGAGGGCGCTGCATTTCGCCGCTAACCTAAAAATACGCGGATCGGCATGGACGTCTCCGAGATTTCCTGCGACGTTTGACAGAGTTTTACGAGCCGCAACTGGCGCGAGCCGCCGCGGACTAATATACGACGCGCGCGACACCTGTTTCGCTGTTTCAGCGCGAGCGCGCGAATTAGACGATAGATTCAGCTGGCGCGCCTCAGCTGCCGGCGCGGATCAACGATGCGCAGGTGACGCGCGCTCGCGGAAATCGCCGCCGCTCACGTGCGATCTCGCGCGCTCCTAATAACAATTTCCCGCCGCGCGCATCTGCATCGGCGAGGCGCGCGCGCACGAGCGCGACGCGCATAATGCCAACGCTATTTATCGCCGGCGAGCGCGACAACGGAATCATGCAAGGCGACGCGCGATGATTCGTTCATTCATTCGCCTCGCGCTCGTTTTATTTCTTCCGGGCGCGCCACGTGCGAACGCCGCGGCGGACGAGCCGCGCGCCCCGGACCGTCGGCGGCGGCGATCGGATCATGCAAATCCGTGCTGCGCGCCGCTCGCTACTCCTACTCGCGCTCGCGCGTCGCGCGCCTAATAATGTGCAGGCCGCGGTTAAATTAATCGCGCCGCGGCCGAGCCGTCACGTGTAACCAGACACGCATGCAAATCATGTGCAGTCAGCTAGCGAGTTATCTGGACATCTTCCTGTCCGACGTCGCGTCTGGAATCGCGAATATTCGCTCGTCTCCCGAAAGACGCAACGCGTGCCGCGTTTTTTGCGCGCGTCGCCGCGCATTTGCATGTCGTCTTTATGCGGCGGCGCGTTGATTTGCATTCGCGTCGGGAAGCCGACGCGCTCCTCTGCCTTCCGATTTCTGATTTGCCGACACGTGTTCCGACGCCATCGCCCGACGACGCTGTAAAAAATCTGGACAACATCGGGGCGCGACTAACAAATGTGGCGCAAACATGATACCGACCATCCCTAATTTATTCTCGACTTACTGTTGTCTATTTTGTGCCTTTCGAGCGACTTCCGGCCAGCGCGAACATCTTGCCGACACTTGTGCGCGTCCGAAATCTGGTACTTTCCCAACGAAAAATTCAACAATCAAACGCGAAACGAGCGCATCGAGGGAAGAACAACGGCGAGCGCGCACGTCGACTGCGAAGAGCGCGCGGTTAACAATCGAAGGAAGTATGGTCTGCGGCTTTCCGTCCGAGAAACAGCTGCGAAGACGTTGGCGTCGCGCCCTGGGAAGTTCCGAAAACTGCGCGGAGCACGGAGCACAGTTCCGGCTTTCCTGCGCCGGCGAGGAATCCACGCCACCTGTTTCTTCCGTCTCGCGGCGTCTTCAGGTGCATTCCGGTGTCTTCGGCGTCGGCGAGGTGTGGAAGTTATGGGAATGCACAGCGTCGAAGCTACGCGAACCGTCGCGGACAGGGGAAAAAGTCAAGGAAACGTTGATTGCGCGTCGGCATCTTGAAATGTCCCACGATCTTTTAATCCGATATCAAAGAGTCGTACCTACTGGTAACTACCAACAGAGTCATCGTACACAAACGGCGTGCCTCGCGTGCCTCTGAAATGATGTTGGCAGTCATTAGCCGATTGCTCAATCTACTGAATTAAACATCACAAATTGCGCCCCGGCCGGTCGCGTGTTGTCGCCGCGCAGTCAAAATGCAGATGGCCATGCCATTGGGATTCGTTGCCTCTCGCGCCGGACTTATTGACGCACACACACACGCCACGCACAAGGGGTGCTCGCGCGCCACGCCATTGTTTGATCTCTCTCGTCATCTGCTTATTACCAGTAACAGAACGCGCGCGCGCGCGCGCAACTAACACCCTGTGTGCGCCGCGCATATGTCCCTATGCACATGTCCGCGCGCGGAACGCGGAACCGGGTGGTTGCGATTTAAAGGACCGCCGGCGTCCCCGGTGGGTTTTTGGCGCGCAACACAGGGTGTTCCTCGGCCGCACCGGGCCGCGCGCAGCTTGTCGATTTTTGGCGTGCGCGAGGGCCGGCGCGCGCGATTGCCGCGCGTTTTCCCCCGTACCCTCAATTGCGCTCCCAGCAGCGCCACCCTTGCCAGGTGATTTCCCATAAGACCGCGCGCACATGTTTATACATATGTTCGGCGTGGCCACGTGGACGTAATTGTCTACGCGCCGCGCGCCGCGCGTAATTTATTTACGCGCGGCGCAATCAGATGACAGATGCTCGCGATCCGAAGATTTCCAGGCGCGATATTTTTTAGCAAACAAGACCAACACGTCGACGGGCTGTTACCAAACGAATTACTTAATGCCAACGATAGAGATAGTGCTCTATCATTGACCGAACGTAAATATTTACATCGAGCTTCTGTTCGGCGCAATTTATTTATATAATGATATTGATTATTAATTTGGTCGCACGCGATTTTAACATCTTAAAGCAGATCCTCTCTCATTCCATAATAACAGTAGCTAATGTGACCGTTATATGAAGACGGGAAGATCAGAATTATGTGAATTTTATGTTAAGATTCTGAAGCTATTATAAGTGGAAAGTTTGCATTTTAGATAGGAGATAGGTCTATTGTCCAAATATTACCCTTTCCTTATACATGTTTTTGTCTATTAAGAATTACTAACAATGATGGTTGGAAAATCTTTGATTTTACCGAATTCATTATTTACTTAACTTTCTTCGTAGAAATTGACTGCACAATTTTCCATTGTCTAAAAATCGCAACTTTCTTAAAGAATACTTAAAAGTTATTGACAATGATAAGTGGAAAAGCCACGATTCAACCGGGAGGTAATGGGTTAATAATGTGAATTTTATGTTAAGATTCTGAAGATATTATAAATGGAAATTTTGCATTTTCTTTATGCAAATCGACTCTATAAGTATAGAGGTATAGAGAGATAGATCTATTGTCCAAATATGACCCTTTCCTTAAACATTTTTTTGTCTATTAAGAATTACTAACAATGATCGTTGGAAAAAGTTTGATTTTACTGAATTCATTATTTACTAGAATCACAAATCAGAATTTTACTTAACTTTTTTCGTAGAAATTGACTGCACAATTTTCCATTGTCTAAAAATGACAATTTCCTTAATACTTAAAAGTTATTGACAATGATAAGTGGAAAAGCCACGATTCAAGCGGGAGGTAATGGGTTAATGCCCGTCGCGAGGTGTGTGGGTACCTCGTCGCAAAACGTGGGAATGCCGCGACCACAAGAACGCTCGCAATCAGCGCCGCGCCGTCTCAAATTGCGCCAACATTGCGGTCGAAACAAAAGGCGAATAAAAAGCGCGCGCGATTTCCTCTTCGACGCGCGATCGTGCCGCGAGCGCCAGCGCCGTCGTGTTTACCAACGAGGCCGGATAATAAAACTCGACTCGACGGGAATTTCACAGCTCGCGCTAATCGGCTAGCTTCGGTTATTGCTTGTTAATTACGCCGGTATTTACGGGGTCGGGAAACTTTCGGGCGGCCCCGAAGATGTGCGATGAACGAACGAGTCGCACTAATGGTCCCCGCTTAAGACGGTTGCGCATCGCGCCGCGCAGCTGGATGTAGTTTACGCGGCCGCCTTTTCGGCATCTTGTCGCGTCCCATCCGCAACAGATTGTTAACACGCGATCATGTTTTATCTCAGCGAACCCCGGCCCGAAATCTGTTTGTCACATTTTGTCAAGTCGACAAGCACCGTAAACTTATTAAGGGTAGTGAGCAGCGCGGCGACGCCGAGCTTCTAGGAAATCTGGGAGAGCAAGACTTTTTACAAGCGCGGCAAGGAGCAAAAATCGCTGCGACGTTTGTTTGTTTGACATTTGGCCACAGCATGTCCCCAAGTCCTCTCGAAATCGGAGTCGCAAAGCCAAAGCGTTTTATTAGGCGTCGTTTAGTCCTAATTGTAATATAGACACTCCGGAAGGACAAAACGCTTTTGATAATCTCGAATCTCCGCAATGACAAATCGGACGCGTGGAAGGAGGGCGGTCATAATATTGGCGGCGCGCTCATAAGGGTGGTTTGTTCGCGCATTACGTGTCCGCGGCGCGGCGACGTCAGCTGTGGATTTGCGCGTGTGAACGGATCTCGCGTGCGGTTCACAACCCCATGGCGCACGTGCTCGCGCCGATCGCGACACGCGCAGCTGCTGATTGCTAACTACATTAAAGCGACATTCGAATTAACGCACAATGCGCGGGGTTTATTAAGCAAATCGACGAACAACACCCACATGTGAATGTGTGCGAGGACGCAGGATTTCGTGCGTTTTGGACGATTTCATGAGAAATCGTCAACGCCGCCAGTAGGAATTAAGAGGACCGAAAGATGAGGGTGGTTTTCATGCGTTAAATAAACCGCCTGCTGGTCACGTGGCGTTCTTCATTAAGCGTCTGATTAGGAGCGACGCACAAACGCCCCTGGGATTACACCGATTTAATGAATGCCCGCCACGCGACTCCCAGACTGATCTAGCGCCTGCCGCGCATCCCTAATCCGCGCGGGGATAAAAAACGTCAAGATCGCCGCCACGCTTCCACTATCAGTTACATTTGTTCCGCGGAATTACGATATCGAGCAGGATAGTCAAGAATCGGTCTTTTAAAAAGTGAAACGTACTCTACGCCTGTGTACGGCGCGCATTGTGCGCAGCGCAAAGGGTGTTTATAGAGGGTTTAAAGTTTAGATCAAATCCCACGGAGAGAGCGTTCATACGCACCGGGCCCGCAGCTGGGCCGCAAGTGTGCAATGAATGCTTCCATTCTACGGCCGAAAATCTAAGAAAGCCCATCTGGCCCCTTTGCGCAACCACCAGACTTTTCAAAGACTTTTCGGGAGCGCATTCGCAAGAAATCTGTCTTGCAGATGATGCGAAACCCATGCGGCGACTTCCGCCTGTCCGACGTGCGCGCGCCCGGCCGGCCATCAATTGGGCCGTCAATTGATTTGACTTTGCGCCGCTTCAATCGAGCGCCAATTGCGATCCGAAATTCGCCGCTCGTCGGCAATTAAAGCGGCGCTCTTCTACCGCCGGCGTGGCGGAAAAAGCGGTGCGGCATAGATTAGAAACCGGCGTGAACTTTTTGACACCCGCGAGGTTATGACTCGATTTGGTCGTACGGTTATAAATACGCTTTAATGTAACGCATAGCGCACATCATGAGAGCGACTTTATAATTATCGCCACCGGGTGTTCGACAAAACTGGCGCGCGCCGAAAATGTCCATCAAGCCGATGGCCGACAGGGAACGCGGCGCAAGCTCGGTATGAAAGTCTGTTATTATGATATGGTGTCTATGCAGCGTTGTACGGATCGACGGCGCCGATTGATTCATGTTTCACGCCGGCGACATGATTAAATCGTCTGCGCGCGTTTCGATGATCGCGTGACGTACGGCTCCCGTTCGGCAGCGGCCAGCGGCAGCGGCAACGAGGCGCTGATGATGATAACGCGATCGGACACACTGCCCGCCGAGTCCCGACGGTCCGTCCGCGAGCGCGCCAGCCAAACGCGAGCGCCTCCATTGAATGTTCTAACAGGAGCATCGCCGCGCGCGCGTCCTCCCCGAGCGCCTCCGCGACGTTCGCAGCGAAAGTGAGAGCGCCACCCCCGCGTCCCCGACGACGACGACCATTCGCGAAAGGCGACGGCGCGTGTGCGTCCCATGCGGCGGCGGCAAGTTGATGCCTCAGCACCACCAGCGCGTGGCACTCGCACACGGACACACCACGCCGAGCGGAAGCGATCCCAACGATCCGCACCAGCAGCGATAAGCGCGCCCACGACTTCTGATGCGACAAGATGCGCGTCACGGACATGGACCGCTGCGGCGCAGTCTTCCTCGCGTGGATGCTCGTCGTCGCCAAGTGAGTATCGGCGGCGCGCTATTGCGACTATCAAATGTTTACCAAGCGCTGGGGCTTGAACTTTCGGCCACCAAAAGCGGACCGACCTCCGAATCCGCGCCGTCCGCCTAACCTCAATCCTCCGCCGCCCGATCGAGGTTCGGCAAGACTTCGCTAACACCAGAGTGGCATTCTTTTAGGGCGGCGACGACGCGACACCTCGTCGGCAACGTCTCGAGGATGAACGCTGACCTACGACACGTGCCGGTCGGGAGCGCCGCCGTGCTCCAGCTGAACCTGGCGCACAACCTGCTGAGCCGCCTGGACAACGACACCTTCCTGAGGCACGGCTACCGCGACGTGCAGAAGATCTACCTCTTCCGGAACGTGATCGCCCACGTCGACGTCGACGCCTTCCGCGGCCTGCACCACCTGCAGACGGTCGACCTGTCCGACAACCAGCTCGCCACGTTGCCCTACGACACCTTCGCCAGCAACGCCCAACTGCGCGAGCTGATGCTCGCCAACAACCGCATCCAGTTCGAGCGGCAAAAGACGTTCATACGCTCGCACTCGCTGCAAACGCTGACGCTCGCGGGGAACAGCATCGTCGAGGTGCACGACGCCACCTTCATCGGCCTAGCGAACCTGCGTCGCCTGCTGCTCGCCGACAACCCGCTGACGAGCCTCTCGCCGATGTGCTTCAAGAGCCTGCGCAACCTGCGCTATCTCTCCGTCGAGAAGACGGGCGTGCATCGGATAGACGTCGAGATGTTCTTCGCGTTTCCGCGCCTCATCCGCGTCGCCGGCACGCCGTTCGCGGACGCCTTCCGCCCGCCGCTCACGCAGTTGACTAATCGCAGTTTCGCCGAGCTGGCGCGGTTCGACCAAACGATAGACTGATCGCCGCCGACGCGAGTGCGGGAAATTTCGAAGCAATTAATGCGCCGTAATTAATTAGTGCTGAAGTTATTCGCACGCGGCGACATGTGGCGAACGTAAACTTAAGCACTAAAATACGCCTTAGAGATATTTATGCCGAAAACGTCGACATCTGTATTATATTTGTTATTTAATTAGGCGTTAATTAGTTTTCTATGCGTATGTGCCAATTTATCGGCACGAGCAACAAATTAATTCTAGGGAGACGCACGAAGCAGGGAGGACGTATCACCAGAAAAAAAAACGCGTAATCATCTTGTATTAACCAGACAATTAATCTAAGTGTGTGATACTACGTTTTAGTGCAAACTGGCGGCGACGGGCGGCCGATATTCGCGGCTGCCAACGTCGCGCGATCAAGATATTCAATTGCGCCTCGAAACTCGAGCTCGGGACTCATTTCGAATGCGCGACACGCGCGTCTAGGTGTAAAAATAGCGCATTTGCATGCCTCGATGTGGCATAATGAGACAATGACGATGGAAAAAAAATCCACGGCGACACAATGCGCGCCGAAACCGGTTGCGACACTATTCGGCATTCGTAAATTAACACCTCGACTGCGGCCGTCGATGAGCTCGTTTCGTCCCGCGCCGACGTGTCGCGACCGTAGCTGTAACCGAATTACCTAAAATTACTAAAGTACCTACCCTAAAGTTACTACAAGTCGGTAAGATATATGTAATTGTATGTACCTGATGCTGGAGACGTGCGGAGGACGAGGACGCTGTTGCGGCGTCTGTAAACAGAGACGACGAACACGAATAATTAATAAATAATCAACTAAAGCACACCGAACGACGCTCGTCAGCGTTTATTTGTTTATGACGATCGATTTTCGTTACGCGACGTTACGTAAATTGATTACGGATGCATTATATTTTGTGCCGGCTCGCGCACGCGATAAAGGAAATTACGCTGCACGTTTTGGACGACGGCGTTGTCGCAGGAATCTCCGGCGCGCCGCCACCGTCGCGTCGTGGCGGGCGATTATTGTAATCTGACGGCTGCTGCGGCGCGCGTGTGGTCCGTGAGCCCGGGAGTCATCAAGGAAAACAATCTTCACCATCTCGCACACAACCTCAAAACGCACCTGATGTCGATTTCGCTCAAATTTTATGTTTTAGGGCGAACATTATCGATCGCTTTAAGGATAGGTTATCCACTAGGCGTCCCAAGTGTAAATATTTAATGTACAGTTAGTTTAAACACTTAATTTCACTTAATTTTCGGAACGTTGCGTCCGCTCGTCACGAACGAAGAAAGTACGGTGCGGCGAGTCGACCGTGGTCATCTGGAACTAGTGATTTGAAGTCAGAAAATCACAATAATAACGCTTAATTTCTAGGCAAACTAATGAAACCCTGAAGCAATAGAGTATTCTCAAACAGTTTCACATGTTTTAACGTATGACTACGAAGCAATTCAGACGAAAATTGGCAGAAACTGCTCCGACACGAAAAAACAAAAGAACGGTGCGATTGTTTGGAAACTACGGTGCGTCGAGCAAGTGAGTCGACCGCCGTCATCTCGACATAGTGATTTTAGCGCATAAAAGCACGGTCATGCCGCATAGTTTCTATACAAACCCATGGAAACACTAAATAATAAAGCACTTCCAAACATTTTCACAAGTTAAAATGTATAGCTTGGTAGTATTTCACACAAAAATTGCCAAAAACAATGTTCTAGCACGAAAAACAAAAGTACGGTGCATCGAACAAGTGAGTCGACCGTGGTCATCTCGTGGTCATCTAACAACATAAATTAATAAAAAAAAAACTTTTTCCAAGTCTCTCTAATAGAAAACAAGACATTTATAAATAATCTAACATTTATAATATTCCAAGAGGTTAGAATTGAATAGATTCTCGTTTGAAATTTGTTGAAATAAATGGTAGAAAAACAAAAGTACGGTATCCTGATTGTTGATTCAGAGTCACTCTGATACTGATCTCGTGTAAAAACAGCAAACCGCTTTTTCTGTGTGAAATTAGTGATGTCATTCGCACGCAATGCCCGGAATGCATTCATATCGCACGTAGAGCACGCACACGCACGTCCGACGCACCTGTGCCCATTGAAATCGTCCGCCTTGTGAGAAAACCTACCTAGGTGTAGCCCCAAGAGAGTCCACCGCCCTGTTCGCGTTCATTCATGGCGTTCCTGGAACACAACGTCGACGTCCATTCCGATTCAATAAAAATCCAGCGCGGATGGGGTTGCTCAATCCTCAATGAGGCCGCCGAGTGAAAAGCCACGGCCGGTTTTCGGTACGTACAACAAACAAACACAAAAAACCGCCGAAGACGAAAAAAATAAACAGAAATTTGCAGATTCCATGCAGCTGTTGCAGTATTATTCTGCGCTAAAATTATGGGAAGTTAATTCGTGGCCTGCTCGATCCCTCCCCTCGATTAAACTCGCTTATTAGAGGACCACCAAAGACGAACGGCGAAAATCCCGAAGGGCTTAAATTCATAACCGCTTAATTTCGCCCCATCTCTCATCTCGCAACTGGAAACAAATGATGACGACTAACTACCTGAGATCTCAATAATCCCGAGCGGATCGCGCGGAGCAGAAGAAAACGACCGCGGCCGGATGCGGCGGAGATTACGCCATCTACGAAACAAAATAGAGCAATCGATCGCAGACGCGAGTTTACAACCGCGGAATTAAGGTGATTAGGGACGAGCGGACGAGTTCTCGGCGGGAGTGGGCTCGGCGCGAACCCGCACGGGCGTTAGTTTATCGCGCGGGGTATGCAAATTCGCGTGTAATGATTTTCGCGCGGCGGATCGCACGCTAATTACAAGAAGCGGCTCGACGGCCGCTAGCGGCGAGCCGGCGCACGAAAAACTGGTTAATTGCGATCGCGGTTTCAATCGGCCGGCATATTTACACGCGCATTTACATGCGCGCGGAAGGCCGCGAGACGGCGAGATTCCCACATGAAAATCGGCACGATCCGCGCGCATATTTCCCGGACTTTTAAGGAGGCTCGCGTCGAAGTTGCACGCACGCAGCGGGATTTAATAACGAAGATATTCTTCGATCTTCGCGCATGCAAAGTGACGCATTACGGAATGATGAAACGCCTTTCCAGATTGATTAATTCCGACGGTGAGCTCATTTAGAGGAGGGAATGCATTTGCAGCGCAAGAAATAATCAGCGAAAACCAGTGGACATGCGAAGGGAATGTAAGGAGAAGTGGCTGAACGTGTTAAAATTAATATTTTCTAACACTGAAATTGATGGGGGATAACATTGATAAATTGATTTCTTTGAATAATCATTTAATTATATATTCGAACTAAATTACTCTCATTGAGATGCATGGTGCATCTTTATAACTTTTAATGAATTATTCGAGCCCTGAAATTTGTTGGTGATAATCACACTGTACAATGCTGAAGTCCCCAAATCACAAAATCACCCTAAAACGCATTTATTTCTTTATTCGTTTTGGGAAGATTTTTATGAAATTTCATCCAAAATCCTTGAAATGGGTTGAGTAAGAAGTAGTGAGCGGGAGGACCTTTAAAATTGGTTCCTCAACTTCTGCGAAACCCGCCCAGCCGATTTCTGGCAAAGGGGCAAAACGCTCATTACTTACTACTCAACTCCATACAATCCAATTTCTTCCTGAATTTTCTCATCTCTATTTATTGTAGAAAAACGAAAAAATGTGGGCGGTAGAACTCACTATTTATCGATCCAACAGAGAAACATCAAAATTTGAAAACTATTTACTGGATAATAATAATTACTAGATGGATGCGTTTGTGCGTTATGACAGATTTTGATTATAACTCATTGTCAGTTGTTCTATCTCAGAAATAGTAGAGTTTTTGAAGGTAAAAATTTTAACAAATTTTTGGGTTCTTTCATGATTTTTCGTTAGTTTTTAGGTAAATTCCCTAGAAATCTATACAAAAGTAATAAATCATTAATGATATTGATAAAAACTTATCCGGAATTTCAAAATATGAAAATGTTCTCGTTTTTTAAATACCAACACTAAAAAAACTGTCCCAGAACTGTCCCTAGACAAGTATCATAACGTTAGATTAGATAATAATTTATAATTTTCATAATCTTTGAATATGATTGTGGAGAAAATGTTTTCGTTTTTTTAATTGTTTTGAACACCAACTATCCCAGTAATGTCCCTACAAAAGCACCATAAAGCATAATCACATCTATCTAGCGATTTTCTATCGCTTTAAGGTTAGATTAGATAATAATTTAAAATTTTTCCTCTTTGGCGATGCACGCCTCTCGTAATCTTAGAACATTTCAGCATTATCAGCATTATCTCTCGACGAAGACGAGAACGCACGTCGGATGCACCTCGAAACATAATTTCTCCATAACCTCAAAGATAAGCCCGCCAAAACGCCATAAAACGCCGTCTTCCATCGGCGATAAAAGTCGACATTCTTTGCGCCGCGTTTGCCGCATAAATATTGACATAAGCGCGCGATTCTCGCTTTCTCATAATTATGCGATTACGACGAAATACAAGCAGCATAATCATTCCAAAGCAAACATTTCGAGTTTCGCGCTTTTTCGCGTTCGCTCGCTAACAGTTTTCCCATTCCCACAGCGTCCGCGCTCCGACGCTGCTCGGAGAGCGTCGAGATTCGAAATTAATTGAGTGGCCAAGCCGAGAGACATGCGCGTTTTCATATTTAATGCAATGTAATGAAATTATTCGTGTGGCGCGCGCAATTTACGCCGTTCTCACGTCGAGCCGAGGCTTCTGTTTCTCACGTGCGCACCTTACTTAAGCGCGCCTAACGATTATGATGGCGGCCGGGGCGAGGATGGCGCATTAGAAGCGCGCCGCGCGTTTTATTTTCGTTTTGATTAGCGCGGCGCGAGAGCGACGCTGATTGCGGGACGCTCGCGAACGTGAATATCGAACGTTTCTAATTAATGGCGCCGCCTAACGAGCGCGCCTTCCGCTATTGCCGCGGACGAGTTCTTGCGCTTTTTGGAGGAAGCGACGCCGACGTTTTAATTGGAGACACGATCGATGCGTGTTATTATACGGCCAATTAATAATTCGAATTAAATCGTCTAACGCACGTAGATATAAATTAAGCATTTTCTACCTATGATATCTTAAGTGGGTTTAGTTATGTTATTAATTGGAGTAATTATTTTATCCACCGGGAAGTTTCTAGGTCAAAATTTAAGGCGTTTGTATAAGTTTTGGAAAAATATCTAAAACTAATAAAGACATTTATAGTTTCTGTGGAATTTTCTAATTTGAATATGTTGGGTTGAGTAATAAATGGTGAGCGTTTCATCATCAACATTTTTCGTTATTCTACAATAAATAGAGATGCGAAAATGTAGTGGAGCAAATTGTTGTATTATCGTCCACATATTCTAAATAGAGGTGAACATTTTCAGGAAGAAATTGGATTGTATTCGGTTGAGTAATAAGTAATGAGCGTGCTTTTCTCTTTATTCTATTTTCTTTAAATTCGACGGTTCCTCGTCAAATGTAACAACAATTTAATCAATTCTGTATTTTCCGATATTGTTAACGATCTCCTGCCACTGTTCGACCAGTTTGTCGATGTCCCTTTATCAAAAATCGGCTGATCTAGATTCGAGAGAGTCAAGGTACCAATTTTGAAGGTCTTTTTCATAGTTGGAGGTTACGAACTGAAGACGACATTGTTGCGCAGGAGAAGAAAATGAGCTTTCCAATAGTCTAGTACATTTCTCATCGCTATTTATTGTAGAAAAACGAAAAATGTGGACAATAAGACGCTCACTACTTATTACTCAACCCCATAGTTAGTGATATCGTTGATTAATGTATTAGGAAATCGTTTACAACGAGGGGTGAGAATTTAAGGTTTGTGTTGTGAGACACCCCAAAACAATTATTTTCGTATTTGCGGTTTTATTATAGTTGTTTTCCAACATTTTAATGATTTCTATGGAATAATTATAAACACAATCCACAAATGTTTACTAAATTGTTACCAAAATGATTTTTTAACTTAAAAACCCAGACATTTGTGGAAAGTAAGAATTAATACTTATCTGAGAGAGAATAATTTAGTTCTATTCTAAAAAACTGCCTGTTGTGAGCTTTTAACTTAAGAATGTCATTTTAGTAATAATTTTGTCAAAAACTGAGGTGGTTTTCGTGATTTTTCTTAAGTTTTCAAAGGAATCTTATAGAAACCTATCCAAAACTAATAAATCAAGAATGATATTGAAATTAAAAAAAAAAAACTATTAGAAAACAAAAAATACGAAAGTGTTCTGTTTCCCCTAATTTCTTAACACCATCACTGCCTAAATAGAAAAACATCCGTAAAAAGTCACAATCTCGTTCCGAACGATAAACAATCTCCTAATATCCTCAATATGCTGGAAAACCCCAAACGAATGCAAAAAAAATCGTCATAAATTCTATCTCAATCTAACCGCGAGAAACCTTAAGATATTTACGTATTGATAAGTCAATATTGATGTTGACTCAACCTCTTATCACCGTTGAGCAAAGATGCGAGAGAAAACTTCTTAGTTTTATCAAGAATCTTATCACCTTTGCTACGCCCGCTTCCCATTTTCTCACGGCGCGTCTATCGCTCGTCCGCAAACAGAGACCGCAAGATTAATCTCGCCGTATTCTCGTTGTCAGCGTACTCGTGTTTTCAACAAGTTGATGCTCTTCGCGAGAGCTCGCCCAAAGGAAACGGAAAAAACGCGATCGCGAGTCAATTACACGAATTAGAGCGGCGATTACACACGCCGTCAAAGCAATTACGTCTCTAGGATGTAATAAACGGCTTCGGGCACGAGCAAAAAAAAAAGACGACGTCGATAACGAACGCGAACGACACGACCTGACCGCGAGTATCGACAGGAAATTAATTCCCGTGCGCGGGCCGGAAATTTCATCACGCCGATTCGAAGGTTTTTAATGGTTAACTGGACGTCGGCGCGCCGGTCTTGTTGGTCAGCGCCGAGATTGCCGAGCCCGACCGAGTCGTGAATGTGAAGCGCGATTTTTTCGTGGTTTCGACCGGCGATTGATGGATTCGAAGCGCGTCGCGGCTCTGATTGATGTTTGACACAGTAAATATTGTTTACCGAGCTGGTGCTTTCAAGTCGCAAAGGTCAGACGATTGCGCGGACGCTATCGCGCATGGCGCCATCGCACTGATAGACCGAACTGTCATTAACTCATTAGGAATGTTTCGCCGGTCGCGCCGGGCGAGCGTTTTGCATCAATGAATAACCGATTCCGAGAAGCTCTCATTTTAAAATGGGCACTCCTTATCGGATTAGCGTTGGTAATGCGAACGTAGTCGAGTTTAGTGAATGAACCGCGATCATTAGGAACGACCGGCGAGCGTCGGTGGCGAATTTACCGAAAATTCCCTGGAATTTCGACGGCGACGTCGAAGACTCGTTGTAGGTCTAGGTACGCATCGCCGTGCGTTCGCACGACGCGCAGCCCGCAGCGCTGACCCCCACCACCGCGACAAGGTAACGCGCGCCGCGATTCGTCGCCCCACTCGACCGCAGCGCACCCGCGCACCGTATATAAGGAGCGCGCATCGCGCTCGACGCTCATTGCTCGTCTAGACGTCGTTGTGTGCGCACACGTTCGTTGTATCCCTACGCATCGAGTCCGTGTACTTACGTTCGATAAAACGCTCGACCGATCAGTGACTGTCCGTACGGAATACCCAGTGTGAAGTTCAGTGCTCGGTTTCGACTTGCTGTGTTGTTGTTGTTAAAAAAGAACTGACGAAAATGAAGGCCGCCAGCATTCTGTGTCCCGAATCAGGAATAACCGGAGTGAGCGGTGGGCGCGTGCAGACGCACCGCCACCGTCGCGAGATCGAGAACGAGGAGATCCAGATGTACCTCAGCAAGCTGAAGGATTTGGTGCCGTTCATGCCGAAGAATCGCAAGCTGAGCAAGCTGGAGGTGATCCAGTACGTGATCGACTACATCTGCGACCTGCAGAACGCGCTGGAGACGCATCCGGCCGTCAACGCGTTCGACGCCGCCGCCGCGCTGGGGCAGAAGAAGAGCCAGGGGGCGGTCAGTCCCCGCCAGCCGCTGGGCGTGCGCGCCAGCCCGAACACGATACTGACGCCCAGCGAGGCGCCGCTCGCGCACAGCCAAACGGTGAGTTGCGGACGCCAAGACGGCGAAGATCGAAAACAATGCGCGCATTGTGCCCGGCCTTGCGCCGTCGTTAATTCGGGGTCGAAAGGTCTCGCGCGGCGCTCTTGCGCGCGCGCGCATGTGCGCGGGACGAAAATAACAGCCGCATTGTCGCCTCCCGAGAGTCAGAAGTGACACCTGGTTAAAGGGTACGCGCGGCTATAACGGGGTCCGCACATCTGCAAAGGACACGTGCAAGCCGAAGCTCGCGCAACTCACCAGCCATCTGGCGAGAGATTGACTCTCCGCGCGCCGACGTCGACACAATATTTTATTGTTCGGCCGCTGCCGCCGCTGCTGCCCGCGTCTGCTCATCAATGCGTTTTCTTTTCGCGACGCGCCGCGCGCGCACAAAGCGTTTTGACATTTCGGTCTGCACGTGCGGACGGCGAGCGCCTTGCAGGATTTTAACACGCTTCGTTTTCGTTTGCAGACAACGCCGGAGAAACTTTCACCGTCAGATGGGAGACCAGTTTCGTGCTGAGCGTGCACGCGGCGCACTCCTCCGCAGCGCCTGCAGAGAGTTGTTGCCCAAGAAGCGCCGCGCCGCCTTCCAGAGAGGTGATCTCGTCGGCGCCCGCGCTCGCGAAGACGCCGAAGAGCTTGCAGAGAGGGAGAGAGAGAGAGAGAGAGAGGCCGACCGAACGAGAGAACGTCGCCGGATTAGTTAAAATTACACGCACGCGAACGCGCAGCCGCAGCCGCTTTAGTTAGTTATGGTACCTGTTTATGTTGCAATTTGTTTTTAGATATTTTATTTGACGTTTTTTTTTATTGTTCGCGCGGCAATCAGCGAAGGGAGACGGTACCTCGAAGTGTACGTCGCGTCGCGTTCCTCACAGATCACAGGACATTTTGTAATTTTAATTAATTTGTGACTTTTTAATTCTGTGATGTTTTTGTATGATATAAACTATATTTTTAAACGATTATGTACAAAAGAAGACTCGCGTCGCGAGCAATATGAATGTGTAAATACGATGTAGTCCTAGAGAACGCGTAGAGGGGTAGCGGATTTGTTTTTATCAGGCCTGAAATTTTTTGTAAATAGTTACCTAAAAAAAATTATAACGATCAAATTTAATATTATATATTAAAGAGACTATCGAGAGAATGGAAGAAATAAATAATTGTTTTTCAATCGACGCCCGGCGCCTCCACCTTATTACGCTTACCAGGCTCCTCCGCCAAAGACGACAAGACCCGTGACCGCATCGCGTTTTTGTTTTTCAGCGCGCATAACTAATTGTCGACCAAGTGAATACATTAATTATTGCGGCGCGGCAGACAGCAGGAATTGTTGTGTTAGATTGGGCGCGTCGGACGATGGCTCGTCGCGAGACTAATAGATGCGTTCGGCCGCCGAATGCCGAACGCGTCGCGACGCCCGATGTAAATCAGCGCCGGCGTTCAGTTGTTGCGGCAGGTGCGCTCCTGCGGCGGCGTCATTCGATAACGCGCTGGTATTTTTATCGCGGCCATTTTCTCGCTCTCCGCTCGCCGCTCGGCATAAATCTCGCAGAGACGACACGTGCGCGTCGCGCCACGCGAAAAGAAATTTCACGGCTTCCACTTTCCGACGGAGCGCCGCGCGAAAATAGCAGGAAAACTCGTCGGTCTCGTGGCGCGTCGCGTCGGCGGACCCGGACCGGGGTGGTGCGCTCGGGCCGCTGGAGACTTTTAATAGAAAAATGGGCGCGCGCGCGCCGCGCGGCGCAAAAAATGTCCAGCCAGGTGTGACAGCTGCGCGGCCGGCGGTTATTTCGGGGGGCTGCGCGCCCGCCGCCGCCACATGCGGACGTCTGTCAATGCGCGCGACGCACACGTGCCTTCCAGTCATCCCGAAATACATCCGCATCATTATCGCCGGAGAAGAGCGCGCCGCGCACATGCCCCGACCCGCGTGACGTCACGAGGTGTAAATCGCCGATTGTAAATTTAGCCGGCGCTTGAAACAATGTTTGTAAACGTTTGCGCGCCGAGATTACTCATCCCAGCGCACTTGTATCAATACTACGCCACGCCTTTCGAGAAAGGACGCCGAAACACCTGAGCACACACGACGCGCCGCCGCCGGCGGTGCGCGCGCACCGTCGAGTGTTTGCACCCAGATCGAATTAAGGCGATTCGCTCGAATATTTTTGATATAAAACACGCGCGCTAACGATCCGCGCCGATTGCGGACGGAGGCGCGCGCGGCCGGATGAAAAACACCAAAAGCGAAAACAACGCGGCGGCGGCGCGCCTCGAAAACGTGCGCTGCAGATTGTCAAGCGCAGTAGAAAATAACTTTTCGAAAATACCTTACGCCACCGATCTCCGACGCGCTGTTGGTACTGTAACTGCACAAAATAATGCGCTCGAAATAAGTTCGGTTCGATCGGACGCATATTGCACGCACATTTTCCACCCGACACCAAAAACCAACGAAAAACACCTAAATACCAAAATCACTGAACAAATCACTAAAAATACACCAAACTAGTGTATTTTCGGTGTTGATTATATTTGTTAATGTTTTTTTTAATGTCCACCGCATCGTCACTGAAAAGTATGGAAAACTTTTAGTTGGATCCGAGGAATTGGAAAAAATCACTAAAAACGAAAAGTGCAAAATAAAAATTCACTAAAAACTGTCACTAAAACCAGCGTTCTGGGGTGACATAAATGAAAAACCACGAAAACCTTTCGCTGCCTCGAAGGACTTTAAAAAATCACTAAAACACTAAAAATCATAAAAATAACTAAATAAATCACTGAAAGTCACATTACTAGGCTTTAGATTATTCTCAATGTGTTCCGACTTCTGTCCGAAAAGCATTGAAAAATCACTAAAATAAAGAAAACAAACGTAAACACAAAATAACAAAATCACTAAAAACACCCGAAACAATTGTGTTTTCTGGGTTTAAATCATGTTTAGTCCCCATCATTATTGAAAATCCTCGAGAACTCATCGTCGATTCAAAGAAATTAAAATAATTACCAAAACACAGATAACTAACGAAGACAAACATAAAAAATCACTAAATAAGTCACTAGTAAACACGAAACTACTGCGTTTTCGAGGTGACTTAATTTATGCCTAATATGTTTTGACTTAAATCACGTCCGTCGACTTTCCCCAGGTGCGCGCCGTGCACGTAAACGCCCTAAAAGTGCATTAATGCATAAATCGACGTCACGGCGCGGCAGGTAGCTCGAATCGAAATTTCATTCATTAAACAGGGCCGCCTTGCGTAACCGGTGCCACGCATCGCCCGCTTGGTCTATTAGCATTGCGTTCCTGCGTCGGGGCAGGAAGAACTAAATTAAAGCCGGACTTGCGCTCATTGATGCCTCGGCCAGACGCTCATTCAGATGCGCTCGCCGCGTTCCAGGCGAAGAGAAATATTACTACGACGCGACGATGACACCGACGAAACAAACGCACCGCTGCAGGTGTTCCGCCGCGCGCACGACTTTCCGGCTTGCGGCGCATAAATTAGGCCCACGTGATTTGTACGATTCCGCACAAAACACGAAGCCCGGCCGCGCGCGCCCAACCCTTCCTGTCGCCTCGTCCAACCCCTCGCGCGCACATCCTGTGCGCCTCCGCGCCGACCGGATGAGCGCCGACGGCGAGAGAAACGCTTCCACCTAAACGCCGATAAACGACGTCGTTAAGCATTTTCAATTAGCGCGTCGCGATCGTCAGTTGAACGGAACCAATTACCGCGCGTCGAATTCTGTCAATTATGTCGAAGCCCATCGCCCGGCCGAGCGCGTCGCGCTCGCCGATACGGCACCGATAAACAAACGGCGCGCGCGCGCGTCCGGCTTAATCGCTAATGGTTTTCACTGAATGGGAAACATTTCCGACATAACTCTCCCACGGCTCCGCGCACGTTCGAATTTCAGTTTGTAGCCGCGGACCTCGCGGACCGAAACGCAACAACAAACAACCGCTTCGCGGCCTTATCTAATCAAAACATTACACGCCGACTAATGTTTCTCTCTTGGCAGGAATTCGAGAATTTATAAGATTTAGACGCGGGACACGAGAACATGACTCGAGACTAAACAGCTTAAGTCACTCGAGTTTGAAACAAATGCAAATCAATGCAGCGCTCGGCGATCAGCATGGATTTTCGCTTTAGTCAATTTGTTATTTGAATATTTTCCACGAACGGGGAGCGTTCATATTTCGTGCATTCCGCCATCTTGTATAAAGTATGAAGTGAGAACGTCAGATAACAGTAAACTGCATACAAGTAAAGAATCACAAGAAAGCCAGAATATTATTACGTTTTCTCTGATGGGTATTAGGTTATGTAACTTGTAACACCTAGCGCCATCTGCCAATATTTCGGTTGAGACTAGATGAATGAATTGTAAATTTTTTGTCTAGGAAGGGTAAGTAGCCGTAAACTTCAGACTAGTAAAAAAAAACAGAAGAAAAACATCCCCCAAAATAACTTAAGTCACTCGAGAGTGAAGGAAACGCATATTAATTCAACTTAAACCATTTGTTACTTGAATATTTTCCACGATGGAGGCGTATTTCGTGCATTCCGCCAACAGTAAGCTTCATACAAATAAAAAAATCGCAAAACAAATATCCCGGAAGCAAGAATATTACATTTTCTGATTAGCTTTAAGTTATGTAACTTGTAACACCTAACGCCGTCTGCCAAGAGAGTCTACTTAACATATAGTCTCAGTGAATCAATTGCAAACGTTCCGTCTAGAACGGGTCGAATCTATGTCAGGAAATTTCAAACGAGAAAAAAAATCAGAAGAAAAACATCCCCCAAACAACCCGAATAAATTCAACGCTCTGCGGTCAGGATTTCAGCATGGATTTTCAATTTAATTTGGTACTTGTGTGCATATTCCATGCATTCCGCCATCTTGCGCAGAGCAAGACGTGGGAACGCCAAAGTAACAGTAAGTTTCATGCAAGAAAAAATTGGCAAAACAAATATCCCAGAAGCAAGAATATTGCATTTTTCTGGTAAGCTTTAGGTTATGTAACTTGTAACACCTAGCTCATATTTGAGTCCCCATGAATGAGTTGCAAACTTTTCGTCTAGAACGGGTCGAATCTATTAGTAAGGAAACTTCATACAAAAAAAAAATCAGAAGAGAAACATCCCTCAAAAACGCTCTGCGGTCAGGGTCAGCATGGATTTTCATTTTAATTTGTCACTTGAATATTTTCCACGAACGGGGGCGTTCATATTCCGCGTATACGCGCGACGAAAAGCCACGCGGCGACACATCACCGCAGCGGCTTGTGACTCACACGAACGCTATTTCGACAATCGCACCTGCACCTGCGTCGTTGACTTATTTTACGAGTCGACTCGAAAATCATAAAAATCCGAGTGCACAAGCGCACATAAGTGTAAGTACGCCGAGCGTACTCGCTCGCTTCGTTCGCGGTGCGCGCGCACTCGGCACTCACGTCGGCGATTGTTTGAAATTTACGTACCCGCGAGACGAGCGGCGCGTAAGCACGGTGCACTGCGCGCGCACAGATATCGCAAAATAAATACCGTTATGCGCAGGTGTAGCGAGATCGTCGGCGCATTCTCATGCGCTAATTGTGTCGCCGCGACACGCACGTAAAAACGCCGCGACCATTCAATTCAGCAGCGCGGGAACGGCAGGAAAGCCACTCGACTTGCGTGCCGTGTCTCGCGTACTTTACTTTACTCGACGCGGCCCGACTGCCAACCGGCGAGGCGGTAGCGCGAGCATAGAGTTTCGCGTTCGGCCGTATCAAGGAGATATCGCTAACAGTACAGGCGGCGTGGTACCTTCAACTGGTTGCATAGAAAACGCTAGAAATTCGCGGCGACGAGGACGGCGATTGACTGGCATTAAATGCGAAGATGCACGAGCAATTAGCAACTGTTTTTGATGGATCGGACCTTGATGGATATGCAAATTGCGAACGGGCGTGCGCCATCTTGTACTAGGCATGACGTGGGAACGCAAAAGTAACGGTAAACTTTACACGTACAAAAAAAAACGAAGGATAATCATCCAAGGAGTAAAAATATTACGTTTTCTCTCTCTTGCCCCACCTAGCGCCATCTACCGCGAGAAAGATTGCTTGCTGTTGAATCACCATTCTGAATTGTAAACTTTTCGTCACAAAAAGCGTACTCCAAACTATTTAAGTCACTCGAGTGCGAAGCAAACGCAAATAAATTCAGTATTGAGTATACAGCATGGATTTTCACTTTAATCAATTTGTGACTTGAATTTTTTCAACGGATGGGTGTCCGCCATCTTGTGCAAATAAAAAATCGTCAGAAAAATGTTCCCTGCTGAATTTGAGGTTAGGTAACTTGTAACACCCAGCGCCATCTGCCAAGAGAAAAATCTACCGAACACATGTTCTTGTTGAGTCCACATGGGTGTGGAAACTTTTAAACATGTTGAAAGGATCGAATCTGTAAATTCCATAAAAGGAAAAGCATCCAATGAACGATTGTTAGGTTATGTAACTTCTCAAACCTAACGCCATCTACCTCAAGCTCAAAAAATGTTAGCACTTATTTCCATCGAGTCTCCATGAATGAAATGTAAACTCTTCGTCCGGAAAGGGTCGAATCTATTTGCTTTGCTTAAATATTTACGAGCATTAAAGGTCCCTGCAATGCGGCGTGCGTGTTAGGTCACGGCGCATACGTAAGCGCGACGCGCGGTGCATGAAATATGACGTTTGATGGATTGTAATGGCTCGGGGAGAGGACGTGGCCCTCTTCGGCAATCAGAAATGGAGGGCCAACGGGGCCGACAGTAACATTTGGCAAATTGCGCGCGGGCGCCGAGACCGCGTGATTTCTCCGAGGAATTGGTGCATAATTAAGTCGCGCACAACGCCCTCTGCTAAAATCCACTACGAGTTTTAGAGCATGAAACCTGCGAGAAACCTGAACTATGGGTGGTCTGGTCGAATAAGAAACAAAAAATGTAATGAAACAGGCTACATGTATGCGAAGGCGACGAGGCGAGTAGTCGGCGGTGTGTTGTCATTGATATCTTAATTGTATGCGCGATTGTTTATTCGTTCAGGTCTTAAGTTAAGCCATAATTCATATGCCGTATTGGTTATTATACGATACGTGAGTGAGGTAAGATTACGACTGCGACTATTCCGAGTATGAACGTTGGAAAGTATAAAGTATTAAACTTTACATACCGAGCGTGTTTTAATGAACTTAAGTCACATGCACAATGTCGACTACCCGTCGACACGGCCCCAATATTTCCGACATTAAAATAGTCAATAGAAATGTGATTTTTACACACAAATCGCCAAAGAAAAGTATGAAACTTGAAATACCCAGCGAATTTTAAATAGCTAGCCTATCTTACAATTATTGTACTTTTTTTTCAACCAATTATGTTAATAATTCTTAATATTTAAAGTTTTTTAAATAAATTAGGTTTAGATAAAGCAGTAGTTGTGGAGTCGATTTCCGTAAGGAAAATTCAAAAGTTTCCACTTAGAAATGCTTCAAAAACTTAAAAGAAGGTAAAATTCGAAAAATTCTTGTTTTCCCGTCCTCAAATGAAGGCAGTAGTAAAGAATGGGTTAAGTCACATGCCCTACCTTTCGTCGCATGTTAAAAATGAGCAACAAAAATGCTGTTTTTGCACACAAATAGTCAAGGACTACGAGTAACTACAATACTGTTACTGACCTAAAAAAAATTATCGCACCTGCACAAGTATTGTACGATTTGCGATTAGTAGACCGTTAGAACTGCCAGCATTGCAGCTCCTGGAATAAATGGTGCATTAAAGTGAAACGAATTCCATACAATGACAAGATACCAGAAAAAAGTGAATAAAACGGTGTACTTTTCAAATAGCGACATTTACCTGCAACAATAGACGAATGCCCGAAGAATATTTTTTAAAATCAACTAGAAACTGGATCAAGAAACTGTTTGTGGCAAGTGGCGCCATCCACCGATGAATATTTCTAGAACCAAATTGAAATTGAATAAACTGTGAACATGCGTCCGCGAGTGGCGCACGTGCACGCAGGATGCGCGCATTAATTGTTATAAATGTTGCTGCGTCCTTGAGCAGCGCGCCGCCGCATCCGCGTTGCGTTACATTTCGCTGCGCGCGCTTATTTACGACCGCGGCGAGCAATAACACTGCATAACGCTCGACAATACTCGGCCGCGAGAGGCGCTCGTGTCGTTAAATAATGATTAGGCGCGTGTCGCAATCGCGCGGCAAGGGCCGATCGCGCCACGTGTTCGCCGTCCATTCATATCCGCATAAATGCCTATGTTCGTCGTGTGCCAGTTACACCTTGGCGTTTGCGTTATTATTCAAATCGATGACGTCCGACATTTGCATGAGAAGCGCGCGGGAACTACGTCTCGCTGGCGCGACATTTCGAATGCGTAACTTAACCGGCGCGACGTCGAAATAATAATTACGGCTAATTATTATTGTGCGGCGCGGGCATTGCGGATTCATTGAGCGTGTTAAAGATGAACGGATACCTCTCTCCGGCTGGAGGGCATCCGCCGGAACGCGCCGCCGGCGGGCGCACCTACAATCCGCGTCATTCAGCGGACGCATCGCTGCGATTCACGAATTCGTTTATTAATCAAGATGGCGCACGCTTCGCTGCCTCCGCGATAATTATTACGATTAGCGTCGTGCAACGTCATTGCGGGGCAGCGGCGTGTGTCTTGTTAGCATTTACGCCAGTAAGTACTAGCCGAACAAATTATTAGCCTATTTTCTGATATATCTCTAACTTACAATTAAAGGCAAAGTGGTAGAAGTGCATTGATTAATGTGGAGGATTTTGTGAGTCATGAAACTACTCCTGCGAATCCTAAAGTAATATTATGTTCCTGGATCAGGACAAAGGACATTGGACAACACTACAGCGTAATTACGCCAGTAAATACCACCCAAATATAAACAAGGACATGGGATAACACTAAAACACTAAGAAATTAAAGAAAAAATTGTAAAAGTGCATTGATAAAGTTTAAGGACTTTGTGACTCATGAAACAACTCCTGCGTACCCTAAAGTAATATTATTCCTGGATCCGGACGAAAGGCGAAGGCGTAGAACGAAGGACATAGGATAACACTAAAGCTAGTATGTTCGTGTTACAGCAGCATAATCTAATCAACGTAATGGAAGCCGCGTCGTTGCTTCCAACTAGGGCCGGCTAGGCATTTCATTTCCGGGATTGTCAGGGGTAGTGATTTGGTTTAATGAACCGAAATTGTACTCATCCATCACCGGAGGGTGGAGCGTAACATGAAAAACATTTCCAATAAAGTTTTTTCGTCAAAGTAAAGACGAAAAACTTTTTAAATCCACAAAAGTCCTTAGATTTCGACTAATCGTAAATTTGGAATACTCGTTAATATTCCCCATAAATAGAGTGGTTTTTCATGTGTTTGTCCGCGGTGTATGAATGTATAGCTTTTCGATGGTCTGTCGGGGGCCTTAATCAGTTAGATGTATTCATTGCGTGGGGTGGTTTACCCTTATGTAAGCAACATTTTGCGCCCTCGTCACGCTAGGCGAGCGAGGGTGATCTCGCGTTGCCTTTTCGCCCTCGGCCCGGCCCCCGCTCAACGCCGCATCGCGACATCGACCGGAATGGCTTTATGCCCGTCGTCTGGATCTGGGGATGTCCTTTTGTTACACCCACTGCGGCGAGAAGAACTAGCAAGTGCACAAGAAGTCGATAACCTTGATAAGGCGCTATATACGGGGTGCGGTGCACATTTTCATTAACCTACAATTACAAAATATTTTAGCAGTAATTAGTACAAACCTTCATGAAATAAACAACAACAAAAAACTTTTAAACCGTTTTTCGGTTTTCGGTTTTGCGAACGAATAAAATCAAATAAACTAAAGTACATGTCGCCCAGTGTATAATGTTATAGAATATTCTTCTCCACGACAGATTGCGTTTTCGTGTCACCTAAAGACGTGTTAATTTCACGGCCAGCTGAGGCTGCGTTCCCTCTTTTCACCCCCCAGCTATGCCGGGGTAACGAGGATTTCGCTGCTGCCATGTGAGCAACGAGCGGCGCGCATCTATTTTATAGCGACATTATTACAAGTATTATTGCCATTATGAAATGACATTTCATTGAGTCGCAACCCTCCCGGCGCCGACAGCGCGGCGAGAAAGAGCACTTGACGCTGCACCAATTTTAATCCGCCCCAAACGAATCGAATGATTGCAGACTTTGCTCGACAAATGCACATAAAACAGGTTCTTTAATACACAATAATGCCCAATGTTAATGCCTGGTGAATAAAACTGTTCATAGAGTTTTACCCAAGGAAAAATTATGAAATATTTATGATTTTAAGTCAAGTTTGGGGTGAAACTGCATTGATATTCAAACCGAGTTCTTGGTACATTGTGGAAAAGTTTGGTGCTCTCGAGGGGTCATTTTTTGCCATTAGGGATTGAATTTTTATAGGAAATTTTTGATTGTTCCATTAAATATTTAACCACTAAAATGGTTTCACTCCAAAATATCTTGAATTCCTAAACTTTCCACTTATATTCAGTTGAATACCATTTCAATCCATTGCTTCCCGAATTAATTTCGCCAAAACCATGGGTTTTACACCAATTATTGTTAATAACTCTTAATATTTAAGATTTTTTACAAAAGAAAGTTATGTCTTGATAGAAAAAGAAATAGTTGTGGAGTCAATTTCCGCGAAAAAAATTTAAAATTTCCACTAAAAATTAGAAATGCTTCGAATACTTATGTATAATTCGAAAAATTCTAGTTTTCCCGTTCTCAAATGAGAACAGTGGTAAAGTAAGGGTTAAACCCAATAGACTAGAGAGAAATTTTCTCGTAATCCTAGCATGATTAGAAATAGGAAAACCTCTAAATAATCAACCACCCTGGTTGTTTACTCATACGCATTACAAAAGTATTGATTCCTTTCCTTTCCTGCACTCATCTACATTTATTTGCATACTCCAACTGTTCGAAACCGTGAAACCAACTAGCAGCCGAGCCCGAGAACGCCGAGTCCTGTCGTCCCAGCGGACTTGACTTATTGATCCCGAGCCAAACCCCGGGCCGAGCGTCTAGACATTTACAATTCCGCGCACAAAGGAAAGCACTTTGCCGGCTGCCATGCTGGAAAGCGGAAAACGCGATGCGCACGCCGACGCCGCCGCCCCCGAGCGCGCCGTCGTCATGGCGACGTGATCCACCGCCCCGAGCAAACCAATACAGACAATACAGATGGAAACCGTATAAAATGTGCATTAAATTTTTGATTTGTCGTACCTGCAGATTAATAACGGACGGCATAAAAGGCATGACAGAATATGGCCGAACAAGGACATGCGAATGACGAGTTGACTAGACACCGGAGACAGCGCGAGCCGACAAGAAATAAATTGCATCGTTCGCAATGTTGCCAATCGCCAAATAGGGACGCGACGAGAGGCTGTGCGAGTCGAGCGAGCGGAGATAATTCATCCGCGCATTCGTTCGACGCCTGACAACCGATGTGTTTCGCCTTTATGGCGAAAACGCAAATATTTCGGTTTTTCAAAGAGATGTGCCTAAATACCAAACCGCACACTCGCAATGCTTAGTGACGAAATGGATCAAAAGCATCCCCGAAGTAATCAGTGTAATCGGAGCATGTTAAATCCGTCGTTAGGGAGGGTATTACATTACATCACAACCAACCCTCTCCCAAATCCTCCGCTAACGTTGCAGATATCGCCCGATAGACATCTAGATCCAGGATGAAGCGGATGAAAGTGACTGCAACTTTTCGTGACATTTGTTTGTAGCGAATATTTATCCAAAGGGTGTCGCCGAGTAATTTTAGATGCCGCCGGAGTAGGCGCTGGTAAATTACGACGACGTGCGCCCGATGACTCACGTCTCGTGCGCGATCTCAATGAGTTGTTCAAATCGCCTCGAAAGATATGGCTTAGTTCCGGCGCGCCACGCGGCTTGGCGATGTTCCAGTCACGTGGCCGGATCAAGCACGTGCACGAACAATTATAACCCCAAGGGACGAACGCACGAAGGGAACCCAAAACTTATACTAACGCACACCCGGGCCGGGAACTTCCTCCTCCCGAGCGCGGCTCGGGCGAGCGAAAACTTGCGAGAGAGTTTTCGGCATTCGCGACGCAAACCGAAGTTTGTTTGTTTCGAGCGAACTGTCCCCGCGCGGGGCGTTCAAAGGCCGCGACAAGCAGTCCGTCAGCTGAACGTCTGTCAATGTTGGTAATGTAAAAAGTTGATCAAAATTCGCGTCACCGCCAGCCCCGAAATTCGCCGCCGCCGTTCAACTCGCCCGCCGCACGTCGCGCGCGCGCAACAATGTCGGGACGCTTCGACCCGCACGACCCGTTCCTGGTCGACAGCAACGGCTGCCTGCATTGCGACTACACGCCGAAGGTGAAAGGCCGCTTCGGGCTGGCGTGGGTCTCCGAATCGCCCGAGTGTCCCTATCCGGAGCCGGTGGGATGGCAGGTCGAGTTCCACGACACGCCGTCGCGGGTGGAGCAGAAGTGCCAAGAGATGGTGCGCTGGATTAACTGCCCGCCGCTGCCGCGCTGCGATCCCTGCCCGCCGGTGGAGCTGTGCTGCCAGCCGCAGGGGAACAAGAAGAAGTGCTCCTGCAAGAAGCACCAGGAGCAGCAGTGCACGTGCTGCAGCAAGCAGCGCCCGCAGACGGCCAAGAAGAAGTGCTGCTGCTGCGGCGGACGCACGACGTCGCAGTCTCGCGGCAACTGCTACGCGAACCTGCCGGGCAACTGCAACAACTGCCGCTCCCGATCGCCGAAGCGCTACTAGCCGCCACCGCCAGCGGCGGCGTCGCTCACTCGCACTGCGTGCGCATAGCTTTGTACGAGCGAGCGATTAAGATTAAATTTACAACGTACACGATGCTCAGTCAACCCAACATCATTGTTTCCATTTTCCGCTACGCTTTAGCTATAAAAACAAATGTCGAAGGTGTGTATCGTTTTTCGACAAATAAATCATCAATGTACACTCATAGCTCGGCCATCTTTCACTCGCCGACGCGAGCCCGGCGCGGTCCCCTTTCCGTACGAAAGCCCGCAGCTACGCGGCCGCGGCTGCAGCTCCAGCGGCACGATTAGTGCACGTGGCTTCGTTAGATTTAATGAGACCCACGCTATTTTCGACAGTGCACGTGCATTTCGCCTCGTTTTATTATCGATTTCCCGCCGCGTCCGCTCCGAATCCGCGGCGGCGCGTTTCGGCGTTTCTGGAACCGCACCCAGTCGTCCCGAGCGCCATCCCCCGCGCGCCAATCAAGTGCCGCCCCCGGGGGCAGCGCGGGGTTGCCATGGCGACCGCGCTGTCTCCAATGCCGACGCCTTGAAGACATCAGCTCGAAGGCGGAAGAAGTCGATTACGCCGAGCGCGTCTAAACAGGAAAATTTCGCTGTTTTTATTGCCACGCTCGATGCATACTAATTACCGATACTTGCCTGCACATCGTAACCGCCGAGTGCTGGGAACGGCGACGCACAGGATATCGAGCTCGAATTAATTAGGTGATATAATTGAGGTGCGCGAGATCGCGACGCGAAGCAGCGTATCGAAAATCGACGCGGATGAAATTATTTAATTAACGGCAGCTCCCGGCTTTAATCGCGCTTAATTTGTTTATTTCTGATTAATTAATGCCGCGCGGCTTATTTATTCGCCGATGCGATGGCATGCTGCGAGCTCGAAACGAGTTTCGCCTGTTACCTGTTTACATCGACAGTTAGGCCTAATGAAATCTAAATCTCGCTGTTCACACTGCTCACGTTGCTTTCGGAAGTGAGTTTAAGTCGTGTCTCATATTAATCAGTGCTAGCGTGCAACCGGCATCGCATTTTTCTTCGTCCGAGGTACACGGCAATGAAATCGCACTAAATAACCATCCGCGCTCGTAGAAATCAATGTTGGACATACCTTTAGATGTAGTTCGGCCACCTATTACAAGAAAAAGCACGTGATTAATGGTTGGAAAGTTTGTAAACAAAGAATGTTCGAAAAACGGCCAAAAACAAAAATCAATCGCCGCAATCGTTTCAAATAGTACCACCTATAGGGATATTAAACAAGCTCCTTGTGAATTTGAATGCGATCTCATCGAAAGTTGTTAAATCATTGAGAATTCAACAAATAAACACAAACTTTAATTAAGCTAATTACATTGGACCTTCCTTCGTATTGATTAGTGTTAGCGTTAGTGGGATTACATTTTTCGTCGTCCAACATCCACTTCATACCTGCACCACTAGTTCTATAGGTTATGTTAAGTCCATACAATAAATATCCAGAAAAATCTATGTAATCACAGCAAATATCAAA
>JARRAA010001341.1:0-16152 GCA_030557295.1 Ecitodaemon sp. MM-2014
AACAGGTTGTAAGCTGCGCCGACGCATTAGGTCCGTCCGTAAGGACACGGCCTTGACAAGGACGCGCGCACTAGCCTCCCTACTGCCGGGATATGGCTGTAAACAGGTTGCAAGCTGCGCAGGCGCATTAGGTCCGTCCGTAAGGACACGGCCTTGACAAGGACGCGAGCACTAGCCTCCCTACTGCCGGGGTATAGCTGTAAACAGGTTGCAAGCTGCGCAGGCGCATCAGGTCCGTCCGTAAGGGTGTCTGGTGGGGAGTTATCAAGATGGTAAGTGTTTGGCAATAGCAGCAACTTTGTAAAGACAATAACATAATATTATTTCATGATAAACTGAACCACAGCGACATCTGTCGGGAATATTTCAAACCACGCCATGTTTCTGTTTCTGGCTGCATGCTACCCATGCTACTCATGCTACATCAACTGTCATCGCACAGCTGAACGAGCTGCGGATCGGTCGGGACAGCGCGCCTGCTCCCGATTGCTGAAATTCAGCAACGCGTTGCACGTAAGTATTTATAAAATCTTCTCCGATATCCGTTTACAACTCGTTTGCTTCACCAAAAAGGCGTCACGACTTCCACCAGTGCGATCCAGAAGTATGATTTTTTGACACGTGCAACCCGATCCGCATAACCTCAACGATGGCAACTTCCATTCCATTTGCCGGTGCGTATTTTCGCCATTTATTCACGTTATATGCAAAGTCGCGACGTGTTGTGCGTGTTCACAGTAAGGGGATCGGCTGGGGTGCATGTGGCCCGCGGTCCGCCAACGTTCGGCACCGTCGAGCAGTTCGAGCCTGTGAACACAAAGTCATGCCGAGCCGTGTGCTACTCACCGAATGGTGAATACATGGCCTATGCCTTTGGGCAGACGTTGAAACTGCTGCGGACCGACACATGGAATGATGTTGCTACCATTGAGGGCACCAAGGCCTACTTCTTGGTGTTTTCACCATTGAGCAGATATCTGATGACTTGGGAGCCTTACGAGGTCACCAAAGACAAGCCCCAAGGTTCTCCCAATTTGCATTTGTACAAGTGTGAAACTGGGGAGTTAGTTAAGGGATTTATGCATAAATCGCAATCAAATTGGTGAGGATAATTGATTTGCAACGTTTTTTAGACTTTAAAATCAAAAAATTTCTATAATGTGCAGTTTAGGTAAATATTTTTGTAAAAACTACAACACTTTGTAATTGTTATTACGTTTTTGTAAATATTAGGGAACCGAAATGGTCCGACGATGAAAAGGTCTTCTCCAAGTTGCAAAACAATGACGTCATCTTCTACGAAGACTGCAACTTCGAGAAGATCGTTCACCGCATTAACTGTTTCAAAGTGACCTCGTACAGCATCGCAAGCACACACAACGCTCACCACGTCATCTGCCACATGCCAGGCGGAAAGGGCCAACCTGCGTTCGCTCGCCTCTTCGCGTATCCGAAGTTCGACGCGCAGCAAGCCCTCGCCTGTAAGAGTTTCTTTAACGCCGACGCCGTGGAATATTTCTGGAACAACAAAGGCACCCACTGCATCCTCCTGACGACCACCGAACAGGACAAAACCGGGAAGTCGTACTACGGCAAGCAGAGTCTGCAATTCATCGGCATTAACGGCAATACGAATATCATAACGCTCGCCAAGGAAGGACCAACTTATTCGGTCGCTTGGTCGCCGAAGGGTCTGGAGTTCTGCGTGGTTTACGGCTTCATGCCGGCGAAGGCGAGTATTTTCAATCTCAAGTGCGACGTGATTTTCGAATTAGGCACCGGCCCGCGTAACTCCATTTATTACAATCCCCAAGGGAACATTATGCTCCTTGGAGGTTTCGGTAACTTGCGCGGCAGCGTCGAGATTTGGGATATCGTTAAGCGCAAGCAGATCGGTACCTGCGACGCGTCGGACACCACCCTGTTGGAGTGGGCGCCGGACGGCATGCATTTCCTAACTGCCACCACGGCTCCCCGATTGAGGATCGGCAACGGTTACAAGATTTGGCATTACACCGGCGCGTTGATGCACGAGAAGGAAGTCGAGGAGCTGTACGAGGTGACGTGGATGAAATTCGACAAGGCGCAGTTCAAGGAGCCGGTGATTTCGGCCGACAAAGTGGAGAGTATCGCGACGAAAAAGGTGCAAGCTTCCGCGCAGGCGTACAGACCGCCGTCTGCCAGGAACCGTCCGGGTGTTACGTTTAATTTGCACGACGACGAAGAGCCGTCGCAGCAGGCGAAGGAAGCCGTCGTCTCGAAGACCGCGCTGCGTCAGCGCAGGAAGCGCGAGGCGAAGAAAGCTCGCAAAGAGGACGAAAATAACGATGAGAAGGACGAGGTTAAAGCGCCGGCGATCGTCAGCAGCGTGCAGATCGTGCTGACTGGCGACGCCGACAAGGATAAGAAGATCAAAAATATCAAGAAGGTAAAGCTTCGAGATGCCATTAAAGTCTGACAGCAAGTTGCTTGGTTTTAATCTGTTTTGTTTCTCTCCTAGAAACTGGACGCGATTGAAAAACTGAAGGTGGAGCAAGCTGCAGGCAAGGCCTTGCAAATCAACCAAATCGCGAAGATCAAGAGTGAAGCCGATTTGATGAACGAACTAAAGCAATTGCAAATCTAAGTCATCAATGTTGCGCGAAAGCAAAATGCTTAATCGCGCGATCATTCGAACGTAAATTAGCGAAACGTGAGCAGTTTTGCATACAAACAAACAATCAGGTATTTGAAATTTGAGGAAACACTCCAAATCCAAACGAAGAAGACTTTGTAATGAATTATATTATATTTGTTTTACATAAAGTATCATTGCAATGGTTTCATTACCGATAGTTACGCGTTCGTTTTGTTACATTAGATTTCAGGGGGGGGGGGTGGCAAGTGTTACACATATTTGTAAAAATATGACGTGTGATGCAAGCTCTTGGGGGGACGACGAGTTATAAAAAGATTTTTCGCCTCTAATAAAATCGATTTGAAGGTACAGTTACAACTTTACGATAGCACTTTATGCGCCGAAGCTTCTTAGGGGTATACTTATTGTTAAGTTTAATTCGGCAGTCTTTTTTAGGGTTTGCATTTAGATTAGATCTTAGATCAGGATGGGTTTTCAGCGCTGAGGGTTCAAGGGTGCGCGTTGGAGGTTTGTTCCTGTGTTTATAATCAAGTTCACGTAAGGAGAAAGGAAGTTTTACTGAAAACTGCCAAGATATTTGAAATAATTGCCAAATTACTGCAAACATTAATTGATATTGGTTTGTATGGCCACTGCGCAGTTGTTTTGGTATTATTTGCCAAGTAATCACCTTTTTCCAGGAGGAACTCGTCAAAGCTATTAAAATAATATAAATAGTTGACATAACCTAGGACATAACCTCCAATATAAGCATATGATTCGCACAAACGGATTTTCCACATGAACAACCTGCATTCTGCTAGCTTAAATAGTTAGTCACCAAGCATGGTTTCTTGTGCGTCCTTAAAATTATGTATGTAGGTACTACGCATTTTTCGTGTCGAGTTAAATAATTATCACAGAATTTTGGGTAACAACTAATTTCTAAACATCTACGACATCATAATGTCTTAAGTCATACAAACTCTATTTAGACATAAAATTCTACGTATATCCGTCGCTGAGACTCGAACAAATGGTCAAAAAATAGTTTCTAAGGTGTCCACGAATAGATAGACTTCGCTACTCGGGGCCGCGATATTTCAGAAGATTTCTAACGATAAGTGTTGCAAGAAAATACGCCTTACGCATGTGTTCCTACTTGATATTCGAGTGATTTGTGTAGTTAACGCTACAAGTATAACGTGCTTGATAAATCCCGACAAATTCGTTCGCTTTGTATATCGTAAGTTCATTATAAATATTCTTATTTGTCGATCTGCAAGTCTTTCGAGTCAAGTCGCTTGAAATTCGCTTGGGTTTTTACAAACAACTATCTATGGGTTTTAATAGATAAGACAAAGATATGCAAAGTGATTCTGCCTTGCATTCTATGTGTTAAAACATTTGATGAAAAAGATGTCGTAGAAATTGTACAATTACCATCAAACGTTAGACTTTGTAAGATTCGTAACATTGCCGTCGTGAATACTGTTCGATATTTAGCTTAATGCGCGTCGCGATTATTATCAGATAGCTTATCGATGTAGGCGCTGGGCATTGTTTATAAGGCCGTTCGTTCGTCGTAAACAATTACCGCCTCGTTGTCAACCAGCGTGTCGGTATCCTTGTGCAGATATTGCGACTTGCTGAGCGCTATGATGGCGGCTTCGTCGTTTCGCATTCGATTTTTTCGTTTCTTACTAAAATTCACCTAGAAACACAGAATGTGGATTAGTGTTAGTAGTGTTTGGCAAATGAATTGCATTGTGGGGAACTCACTTTAGCGTACAAATCGTTCAAATCATCTTCGGTTGATAATGGCCGCGGTTTTGATCGGACCCATGCTGGAAGACTTCGCGTTTTCAATGCGTTGGTAGAAGAATCGTCGTCTTTACCACCCACTTCATCTAAAACTACAAGACAATTTATTATAGTTTATGTTACTTGTGTTTGATGTAAAGTAGAAGGAGTTATAAGGCGTTTTATAACAGTTTTCGACGTTGCTAGGCAACATATTGATATAACAGACTCATTATAATTCTTTTTGTTTTAGGTGCTTTTGATCGACGAATGAACATGAACCGCACACGCCCGCGCTGTCAAGCAAAAATTAGGCTGTGTATAAAGTCATTGATATACTTACTGCTACTAGATGCATATTGTCCTTGCGGTGAAAACTCGGAAATCTCCGGCATGGGAGCTTGCCTCCCATTACTGCCATTCGTCACAACGTAAGCAATGGGTTGACTCAACGGTCTCTGCTTCCTTCCATACCCGCTTCCATTACTCGTGCTGGCATATTCCGGCTCTGCCCTTCGTCCGTCCGAAGTGCCCGCACCGGGAACGCTGCTGCTCCGCGGCACCGGCGCCGCGGGTGGGCATATGCCGGGACAATGCGTGCACTGCAAATTCGTCGAGCTGGGATACCACTGCGAGCTTGCCGACGCCGACGGAGTGACGATCCTGTTAGAGTAGCCCCAGTTCAGTCCCGGTTTAGGCTCGGCATAAACTGCTGCCTGACTGGGATACGCTCGAGGGTCGGGGATCGCGGTGGCGTGCGTCGTGTCCTTCACGCGACTGCCTGAAATTACAAACGGGATGAAATTGGAGATTAGACTCTTAATTAGAGGGCATCGTCGCCGCGCCGCGCGGCAACGAGGAACTAATTGAATTGCAAGCGTAAATTGCGAAAGTTGGTCCATCAAAAAACTGTCGCAAGGCGTGTTTGATATTTGCGACATCGACAGTGCCGGAAATTGCGCAATTTCCTGGATTAAACGTAATTTGTTTAACTCTTAACTAGTCTGGATAGTTTTTCTGTCCGGCGGGCGCATTTATTCATTTCGGTTAACCGGCATGCGGCGCTTTAAATTTTAATTAAATCTCGTTTTCCATTAGGAAAGTTCGCGGCGCAAACCGTGAAAGCCTTTCCTCCACTTCGGCGAACTTTGCAACAACTTAAGCAGCGCACGCGAACTTTCAATAAGCAGACGAAGTCGTTTCAAGTTTATTTTGGACAAAGTCCTCGCGGATTATAAAGTTTCGGGAGGAGATACTTGTTGATTGTTTGGAACATATTCCTTTAATTTTGTCGTAGAAATGGCATGTTTTGAACGCGCGAAAAGGTGGAGTTGCGGTTAACTTACAAAAATGTTTCTCCTTCCTCGGCATGATGCAGCAGCGATAGATGACGAACGCGAAGATAAGGCAGACGACAAAAGCGGCGCCGCAGAAGACGGCTGCAAGAAGAGGCAACCTATCGCTCGGAACGCGCCAGCCGCCACGTGGTGCCGATGCGGCCGTCGGTTTAGGCCACATGCTCGCCGTCAGCGTGACCCATTGCTGTTGCAGGACGAGCTCCTCCGGCCGATAAGACCCCTCATCACCTGCGAATTCAATCGAGAACACAATATTAGACACGCGAACGAAAACCAACAAAGATAATCTAATAGCGACTTGGCAAAAGTGCCATCTCGATTTAATTTCGGGGTGTGTTGGTCGCTTTCATTAAAATTTGACGTTCATTGATTAAAACCGGAGGCGCCGATGCACCGCGCGCGAAATTGCATAATTGCCGAACAAATTGAACAAGAAATTTTCAATTAAACGTAATTCCTCGCCTGCGGGATACGTAACTTTACGGAGCAGGATAAAAGCGGGAAAACGTGGAGAGAGAAGCACGAAATCGATTAAGGATTGTAATTTCAAACTTCTGGAATGCCTGGATCGTGCACCCGTACCAATACCAATAGGAACATCTATTTAAAATTAAACCTAGTGGATTATTTAAAATTTTATCTAAACCGCAATTCTCTCTGCTTGCACTATCAACATTTCTAGAACATTAATACACTCTGAAATTCCGGTTTAATTACCAGCTGGCAGTTTTTATCCGCAGCGCAACATTCAGCGAATGTTTTGTGCAATAATTTATTAGCAATTGCGGTATTTTTTTGCATGCACGCCGCTGTTTTGCTTCGAGACCGGTGATTAAGATTAGCCGCGGCGCTGTGGGGCTAAACTCGCGCTAAACGCTCGCGTGTACCAACGAGGCTTGCAGGTGGCTAATGTACCGTAAAGCTCCCAGGACACCCCCGCTTTGCACAACTGTATTCGCGCAATCAAGTGTTAACAGTTACCACCGCGAACGCCACGATGCGGAACGCTTTCCTGCGTTGTTGTCCCGATTTGCTGTTTCAGTTGCCGTATCAAATCCGGGAGCGTATTTCACGCTCCTGGATTGCTAATTTTAATTTCCTGCTGTATTGTGATACAAACAACTTGCTTCCAAGCGGTCTACATTAAAGAATCTGGGGTTATATTAGGTTATAGTTTAGAGTTCGTAGTATCTTAATCTCAATTAATTAGTTTCTATAACCTTGACATAAATAAGCATATATTACATAGACATAGACTTAGGAATAAAGTTCGCAGCTGATATATTGATAAAAATCCCGATAATTCCGATAAGAGATGTCTAGGCACTTAAACTTTCATCAAATTATTATTTTTTTGGAATTTATTTAAAACACTTTTATTACAAAAGTAGATACCGCTTATAAGGTTCAATGGTTATATGAATACGATTGTTAAATGGCATAAATCCGGTGGAACGGAACGAATGTTGATATAAAGGAATAAGCACTCGTTCGTCGCCTGTTATAAGGTACAAATTTTGTGAGATTTGAGAATTTGTTTTGTTCATAATTCGCATAACAATTGATCGATTGGAATGAAACAAAGGCGAGAGTAATCAGCACCAGGGAGATAGCGTTTGTTGGTGTTGGGAGGGAATGCTTTTCGGCTATAGTGTACAATTTTGCTGGCCCGACGTGTTCCTTATAAGCGGAGGTAAAATTATAAGAATCATGAAGGCCACGTCGAGCATGTGCAAGGTATTTTCAATTTCCTCTCTCAATTTGAATGCATTTCGCATTCTTAACGTTTATTCATTAAATACATACATGGTTAAATATAAATACCGCATTCCAATTGCTGAAGGATTATTAACATGACGTAATCTTTACAAATAAATTGACAAACTCGGCAAATAGTATATTTATGCACATACGCACTTAGTCTAGCCACCTAAACATTTCAACAGAAATTATTGCATTATTTATTAATGTTTAACGATTTAACAAAACAAGATAAGATTGACTTAAAATTTCACATTTATATGAATTTTCTTTCGATAAAATGCTCAATGAGTTCTTTCATCTGCTGCGTGTAGATTTTCTGCGTCTCTGGGGTCATCTTCAACTTATCCAAAAACTCATCGGGACCCTCAGTGAAGTCAGGAGCGTCTTGTCCCTCGATCAACATCACTCTCCGAACGCCAAACGTCATGAACAATCCATATTTCGACACGATTCGCCAGTGCTTCATGAACTGGTCGAAACTGAAGATGTCCTGAGCGTTGAGTTGGAATTTCTTTAGATGCTCGGTGAGACAATCGTGATAATACTTCAGGAAGTAGTCCAAGTTATCGAAACACTCTTTGGAAGCGGCCGCGTAAAAGAAATAAGATATATCCATGATTGGCGAGCCCGAGGCGACCATTTGAAAGTCCAACATCTTCATTTGCTTCGGCACCTCGCGTTTAGCCATGTTCTCGTACTGATACATCGCGTTGGAGCACCAGCAGTCGCCTTGAAGGATCACGTCGTTCTCGTGATAGTCGAATGCAGTTGCGAATTCGTCAACGCACGTTTCCATTAAGGTTTCCAGCTTGTCCAGGGATGATTTTTCCGTCTCCGGATCAAAGGCGGGTTTGAACTCAAGAATCATGCCCGCTACTTGCTCAGGGAACTTAATCTTATGTAACAGATCATAGAAGACGCTCGACTTTAGTTCCTTAGTTAGTTTGTTGTACAAGTCCGGATTCAATTGCTGCATGGCGTAGGATGTTCCGTGATACTTGGCGAAAGTCTTCAACGCGCATTTCAAGTGCTCTTCGTTCATCAATCGTTTCCTGTCCCACATATCGTACCCGGAAGGTTTCAGATTCTCCAAAACCAATACCTGATTGTTGGTTTCATTCCTCGCGCCGTAGAACTTTGCAGTGTTGTCGAACGGCTCGCTGACGTGATGCTCTTCTTGGAACTTCTTGAAAGTCGGCACGATTGACTCGTAAAAATTCATTTCGTTGACGTAGACGTCATGGATTTCCTGCCCGAGGGCCTTAGCATCTTTATGGGAACACTTCAGCACCACGTCGACGGTTCTATTGCTTCCGACAATCTTACCGAATTTAATCATTCCCAGATATCCATCGCCCTTCTTGCCCGCGTCATGTAGATGAAGTTTGGCGTCTCGGATGCCCTCCTTCGAAGCGATTTCTTTCACAATGTCGTCGTATTCCGATGCCATTTTTAATCGTCAGCTCGTTGAGCTCTCGCGTCTGTTTGAACACTGCGGTGCGCTTTCACGGATTTATAGCGAACTTGTTATCTGAAATATATGCTTGTATGATGTACACTTGAAAGCAATTAAACCACTGATGATATTTTTGTGTTTTTTGCACAAACAGCGGCCAGAAACGGAATGACTTGTCAACTGCACTTACAGCTACTTAAATAGTTGTCTCGTAGTTTTGCGAACAACAACAATTGCAATTGCTAGTTGAATGTTGAATTATTGCATACGTAAATCGAATGACGTGAGAGTTGTTTTGCTATCGGTTAAAATGATAATTAAACGCTGATTTTATTGATATATAATTGCAAACTATAGGGAACCGAAATATATAGTTCGAGGGCATAGCAGTCAAACTTGAGAAGACTCATTTAATCATATTCTCAGTAACATTATTACAACATGCATTATGCAATAACAAACATTGTAACTAGTTTGTATTGCTTGGGCCCCAATTTGTCCTTGACCAGTTGCCGTCTATTTGTGAAATGAGGAAAAGTTAAGAGAGAAAGAGACAGTTAATGCATAGGACCAACGAGGTTCATTAAATGTTTAAATTTCAAGCGCCATCCGAGGGAAATTTGTTTAAATTAGTACTTTTCACTCTCATCACGTCTCAGTAGGCGACAATCATTATAATACCCTTACATTATGCAATAATAAACATTATAAATAGTTTATATTGCCTGGGCGCCTATTCGTTTTCCTCTTTTCTAATGACTTTTCTGGTCGACCTTGATCAGTTGCCGCCTTGTGACACAAAGCCAGGTTAATATACTTCTCACTCTCTCATCACGTCAACTGGTCAATTATAATTATTATAATTGACCAATTAGATAATATAACAATGATTGGCTGCAAAATTCACAAGTGCTCATTAGAATAATTGATTAAAACTTGCTCATTTGCATTTTAAAGAAATGCTTGATAGGTTTTGTTGAACTTATGGCTTAATATTTGATCGTTAACTTCCGAAATTAAACAAACGAAACATTTTTCGTATTCCGTTCGAGTTTCGCCGCGCCAGGTATTGAATAATATTTCACCAAACACCGGCTGACTTTTATGACTGCGGGACTGTTGCTTATTGCAATTTCCCGCCGTAACTCTTAGTAAAATCGCGGCAAAGTCTAAAATATTCCGCCGCTGGAAACAGGGAAAGGGTCGAAACGCATAACCTCCGTAACCTCCCCTGACCCATGCACCTCTCGACCGCACTCGTGTCGCCTTCCTGCAAAAAGCGTCGGCGCGGAGCTGGAAAGGAAACCGGCCGGAGTCTAAAACGCTTCGGCTTGGCACTAGAAGCGAAAGGATTACACACGGTGCCGCGGTGGGGCGCTATGCCGATTCGCATTTCTAGTGGTCGAATAAATCACGATTTCGCAACCGCGTTTCGGTCGACATGGCTCGCAGGCTTTCGGCGGCGGCGGTTACGTTGGTTCAGCTGATTTTCCACTGACCGGGCCAGATCTCCAACTGGGCATTGTTCGATCCTACCGCAATCTATTACAATAGATTATGGGGATGTTTAGCTACGTGGCGGTTGAAGCGAGCGCGACATCGGGCGTGCAATTGAAAGCCGAGCGCGATCGTCCTTGCGAGGAGCGAAGAGCGATGTTGAAAGCTGGAGCTTCGCGCTTTCCATGAGCACCAAAGGCCAAGGATTAAATAATACATGAGTCTCCCCAGCACTCTCGCCCTTGGGCAAAGCAGGGAAGAGAGTATGAGGGATATTAACGACTGTGTCTTCTTTGAGGTCCAAGTATCCGAACACGTTCAATTTGTGTGTAAATTTAAAGTCAACTGAGAATTCCTGTGTCAGCTCGCACCTCTCACCCCAATTCCCAGTGAGACAAAGACATGGAAACATAAACAAACAATGTTTCCTGCTCGTAGCCATCCTGAACAAAAAATATAATCATAAATCTACCTACTGGAGAAAATATGAATTCGATCTTCGTGGGTAGTGGTTTGTAATCGGAATTTTCCACTTTTTGCACCAATTGAATGCCGAAAATGATTGCGGCCATTCGCGCCGCATTCTAACGAAAACTTATGGTCTCCGATGCGCCCTCTCTTCCGAATCTACATATTCCAATATTTTACCTTCCTACGCCACCACCTGGAGCGATATTCACCTCTATTGAAAACCCCCGAGTGCCGGCGAAATCGAAGTGTGAGGGTATACACGAACAACCCATTCAAATATTGAGCATTGAGTGTACCTGGAAGCGCTCGGTATTTGCACTTTGAATAGGCGGCATGGTATTAAATTTAATAGTCCAATCATAGACCAACAGCTCTGATGACCGGCATGACAAGTGCACGACGAGCACGACCATTGCCACCAAGTTTGACGCAACTATTCTCAACCATTAAAATGTGTTATTTATAAATAACATGCCTACATCGGGGACATCTTTACATTTGCAGTTTTACATTGCTCGGTCAGATTAGGTTTAAAGAAGTTGGCGAACAAAGGAGTTAAATCATGAGCGCCAGAATGGCTTCGAATAATGGAAGTGGAAGAAACGGGGACAACAAAGAAAAACGAAATATAATATGAACAAAAGGATTTGTTTCGGAAAAGTTTATTACGCTGGGATTACCGTGATTCACAATGTTGCCTCTAGAGCGCCGGCCGCGGGCAGAATGCTGGAGAATGGTAGTCATAATAACATTGGGAAGTGACAAAAGTAAGACATGTTTTGATTTATCTCCAAGACAGCTCTCTTGTGGCGCTTTCTCATTTTTCCGGAAACATCCAACATCAGAACTTCGACATTATGCGACACTGCCATTAATTCGATGATTTATTTATATCTTCCATTTTTCGTTCTCGTCCTCGTCCTCGTCCTCGAATTTTATTTCTGGTACTATTACGTTACGTTTTCCAAGCAAGGTTTATTCACAATGCAAAATGATGATAGCAAATGATGCCGTGAAATGCTTAGCGGTTCGCTAAAGAGCATAAACGGGGGATGATGATATGAGAATGATATAAGGACATCGTAAAACCCTCATAAACCTAGGCTGCACCGTGGTATTTCCTGCAACGATCATAAACTTTGCTTGCACTGTGAACTGCGAGTTTATTAAGAGGATTCTATCCGAAAGCTCCCAACAACGTACAAAACGAGCGAATCCCTCGCATTCGCCCTGTATTCACTTGACAATAAACAAATGCTGGTGGTGTGGCTGTTGCACCGCTAAATATGCAACCAAAACAAACATGGCAAACATTTCCCGTTGTTAAAATGTAAACACATCATCCACATCATGATCTACTTTCCGCAGATGAGTTTTTAATGATCGCAGTGTGCGAGGCATGAGAGAGCAATGAGCATGATGCTAATAATGTAGTACTCGAGTCGCGAGTCGATATATAATCAGGTTTGTGCCATTGCTGGTGGTATCATATCCACAGGCGAGCCGCATTAAATTTTCAATTTAATTTCCTCTGCTCCGATGCATTTTTTATCAGCGCCGGTATTTGTGTGGTATTAGGGGATCGCGCACCAAATTGAATTTGTTTTAAACTTCGTGCGAGGAAAAGGAAGATAACTCTCAAAGGTTGCACGTGGGGGGAGAGATGAATGAAAGAAATTCAATTTATTTGCGGACTTATCTTGACAAGTTATATCTAGTTATGATTGAATTCTTTTTCTGGAAACAACGGACATTCATTATATACTTTTTAATATGCATAGGTGCATTATAAGTTGCCTATGCTGATGGAACAAACATTCATTATATTTATCATAATACACATGGATGTATTATGTGTTGCCTATGTTGAATACTATCGATCGATCGAGATTGAAAGATGGAAAGCTTGTTTGCTGCCAACAGACAAATTTAAATTTTGAAATTTGAATGTATATTTCCATAGGCACTTTTCCGGCAAGCAACAACGTATCCTGCATAACAAACAGGACGCCCGCACTAGGATAAACCCGCAACGCACTTCATCGCATTAGTTGACGCTCCTCTCCTAGCACAAGTTTCCACGCGGTTTATAAATATTTTAGAATTCATGTACACGTACGGCGATGCACCCTCTCTGCTCGCCGACCACCCCGTTGGGGGTGGCACACACACACTTAAAAGCTACACCTGAAGCAGTCAGTTGGGAACGTGTACCCCGGTGTTTTCGTGTTCCACTTGGTTTACTTTAAACGAAACACTTTTACAATCCGCCACTCTTCGTGCGCTCGGATCAGGAGCGAGAGCAGGACCAGGGTTATGTTGTTACACGGGCGCCACCTGAAAAATGCGAGCGGCACGCGACGAAGAGTGTCGGAACCAGCTGCAACTAGCAGCAGTTGGCTGGCGTGCCAAAAATTGTTGTGAATAAACTACCGGAATAATAAACCCAACGCCGGGAGTGGATAAATCACGGTGTGCATGCTTTTCACGAGTTACTCAAAGGTATAATCTTGCTCTTGCAGAAACCATGTATAAGAATACGATGTGTAACGTCAGAAATATCCAATCTTATTCAGAACGAGCGATTGAATATTTAGATCATACTCCAAGGAGTGTAGTCACAAACGGTCATTAGATGACTCATCGTCCTCATTGCGTGTTCGGTTTGCTTCAAGTTGAGTACGAAGGGAACGTTGAGCGAGTCTTGTCACTACCCGGGTCGATTAATTGCATCCCTACATGAATTATGTCCCCAGTGCAGCACGTCTCTAGCCTCCAGACGGCGTGCACTCTCAATGCCCTGCGCAAATCCAATAAAATCGAGGGTTAGTTGCAACTGCACCATTGCGCCGCGATTGTGAAGGGCGCCAGGGCTATTTACACCGCTTATTGAGTAAGACGATCGCATGCGCTCGGGGGGTAACC
Source organism: Ecitodaemon sp. MM-2014 (assembly GCA_030557295.1). Classification (NCBI taxonomy): domain Eukaryota; kingdom Metazoa; phylum Arthropoda; class Insecta; order Coleoptera; family Staphylinidae; genus Ecitodaemon; species Ecitodaemon sp. MM-2014. The sequence goes on from JARRAA010001341.1 coordinate 13,892, forward strand.
TCTTCCCTTCGCTTTCGCCCTCTTTAACGATTCCCGTGCGTTGATATCAGATAGGCCTGATTAGGAGACGCCGAGGGCAGACAGTTTCGTCCTCGTCCTATTGTCAAGACCTTGCAAAGACCTTTTGTCTCTAAATCTAAGCCTACGCTCCTGGCCACTTCACCAGAAGCCGTGGAACTATTCCTTAACTGCCATGGAAACTACCGGTTCAGGTTCTACTCCACTAGGCATGTGAGAAGATCCTCAGTTTTGAGGACAATGAGAAAATATTCTCCCCAAAACTTTCTGGCGTGGCATAGCAGGAAGAACAGGCTGAAGGAATTAAAGCATTCCTATGAACAACCACCCATTCAGCTCACTTTTTGAGGGGAAAATAAACGACATCTAAGCGGAAAACAAGTGGGAAGAAACCTAATAAAAAGCTGGGTGCACTAAGGACGAGCGGATTTTCGCTGCGAAAGTGAATAGATTCAACACGGTCGTTAGTATAAAGTGGTCGCCGTAAAAGGCATCAAAGACCCAAACCAGGAAATGGAAATGCATGTCGAGGATGTGAATGTAGAGAAAATAGGATAACGGCAAATAGAGAAGGGCTCGAGGGCCGGAGATGCGAAGATGGAGATAAGGATAAAGATAAGGTGAAACGTTTTGGAATGCTCGAAGCTGATAATATCTCCGGCGGTTTGCGGAAAACGAAGGAACCAATTGTTTTTGGCTCGTTTATGGTTGGTCGTTTTTTTTGTGTGCATTTATTAAAGTAAGCCAGGCTTAAAACGGATTAATGGCTTTTCATTTGTTGTTAATCATGCCGTGCGCACATGAGATTAATGTTTATCGGGGTTGATAGGCGAACTTCGTAATTTTGAAAAATCACGTAACGCCATGCGCACGAAGAGGTCGAAAAGCATGAAACGGAAGTTTGCTTTTCCTCGCGGGACAAGCGCCGCACGGTACGAGCCGTACGGACCACCTCCGGGGTGCATTATGTGGGTGAAAAGTAGCGGAATGTTATTATAATGGGCATGCTTTGAACCAAATTACCGCATGCCAACGCAGTCGCTTTTAACATTAATCTATACAACATAAAAAACATAAAGACATAAATCCTAACTTTCTATAAGTAAGAACTTAACAAATAAACAAATAAATATGAACTTTCTATCGACGGTAAGTTTATTTTGGTGTAAAATGGTTGGATTATAATGTAAATTAATTTAACTCCGATTATTTGCAGATTAAATCACGTTTGTTGTTTTGTTTTGTGGTTTGTTCGACGTAGATTACCCACAATACGCCAATATTTCAGCCGGTTGGTCGCTATGTGTTTTTTGGCGAGTGCGCCGGGCGACGTTGTTTCACATCCATCGCGCGTTCATAAAATTGATTTATATGATGCTGGAATGGTCCACTGGTACATGGCCCAGCGTCGAAAAAAAAAATGGAAAAGCGGCGCACCGGCATCGGCGCCGCGGCGCCGACACGCGAGACCAGCGTTCTCTTGTAGTGTCACCGGAACGCGATTTGTTTTCATGGAATCGGCGGATTTGGTGGATAAGCCGAAATGTAAATCGCTGGTCTAGGCATTCCGCACTGTAATTTTTATTGTGCTTTTGGTCACTGCCCACCGGCGGCATGCAATGAATTGTGAAGTAATTGTTATCGCAGAACAATGAGTACATGAATATCACTACTGAACAATTCAGTTAACGTACCCTGCTTTGTTTATTTCATAAAAGCGACATTGTGGTTTAGCTGACGTGGTCAAAAGTTAAATGATTTATGTTGAAACTTTAAACTTTCAGCAACAGAGTTTTTAAAATCGAGTGATTTATGAAAGTGCTGCTCGAAGACTGGAAATAAAATATAAATATGATACGAAACGTGTCGACGCTTCAAGGACGACAAATAATGAAATTTATATAAATTAAATGCTGATAAATGGCCAGCAACTCGAAATTATCTTTTATTACAGGCATTATTTAGCTGAACCGTTAATTTTATTTTATTTTTTCGTCGGGTGGTAAATGCGGGGACAATACTGTTAAATACGAACAAAAGCCGCAATTTTCAATTAAGAAGAAACAAAGACACGGAGCAAACGAAGCAAGAAGACAAGATAATGGCTTGAAATTGCGGACAAAAGGCTTTTTAATTAAAGCGTGCAATTTGTGGCGAGCAGTTTTTTACCTGCGCATATAGATTTTTTTTATGTTTATCGATATTTGGGTGATTAAAAAATTTTAATTATCTTTTACTAACAA